>VHZZ01005306.1:28107-56280 GCA_009801015.1 Silene noctiflora
CCCTTACTCGATCGAGTTCCATGCTTACTCGATCGAGTACCCAACAGGCAGACTCTGATTCTAAAACGCATAAACTTACTCGACGGAGTAAGTCCTACTCGATAGAGTAACTAAAGGTACATAAAACCGTAGTATTACAGCAGCACCATCACCAAACAACCCGGATCGCAGCCCGTAATAAGGTACTCCGGACACACCAGTGGTACTGGGCTCGAGAGCGACTCGGATCCCCTGCCAGACGACATGTCTCAACCACATGTGCCCCTCCATACTCAAGCCATTAATGTGCACATCCCCCTTGGAGTGGGAAGCTCCAAGGGGTAACCCAAGCGTGAGACGGTCTCCCAACCGCCTCACGTCTCCCAAGTAGTCATCAAGTCTCCACCAACTTCTACCAACAAACATCTCCATTTATCATAAATGTCCAACAATGCATATAAGGCATTTAATGTTCACATGAATCCATCCAAATCATTTGATATAAGTAATAATCATAAATTCACCCAACCTTTCCCAATGCTCATGTTATAATGCAATCATAGTGACATGTACCAACCAATTTTCCCAATTACTAACACAACCAAGTAATTCCACCACAAATTCATGAAACCCTAATTACTAACATGATTATTCTTGTGTCATTAACATGATAACTATGAAATACATGAATTAAATGCATTTTAAAATAATTATACTACCAAGACTAAGTAGGGAAAACCCTACCTTTGGCTATTCTTCAACACAAGTACTCAAGCCTAGAAATGCTTCTCTATGAAGCCTCCTCCTATACAATATATGGATATCTATTACAATACAATACTAATATAACAATAATACTTACAAATCCTTCAATAAATCCCCAATTAATTATGTCAAACCCTAATTAAATCCCTAACATAAACCTCTCAACAATATGACTTTACTACACTAATTAGAAGAGGAGAATCGTAAAGAAAGGACCAACATACAAATCAAAAGATGAATGAAGGAGGATTGGTGATGTTCTTCACCATAAATTTTCAAAGAGAGGATAAGGTTCTGAGAGATATTTTTGGGGATTTTGAAATGAAATGATGGGGGTAGGTGAGTAGGAGTATTAGTGGTAAGGAAGGAAGAAGAAACAAAAGGGGTTGGTCCACAAGCTCAAAAACGCGTATACGAGTGACATCGACAGGCACTCGGCCGAGTGTTCAATTGCACTCGGTCGAGTGAAACTCATTCGATCGAGTAGGACCTGCTACTCGATCGAGTGCACAAGACAGTGGCCAAAATAGCAGCATCATCTCTACTCGGTCGAGTAGAGCCAACCGAGTAGACTCCACTCGGTCAAGTGGATGGCCAACTCGACCAAGTAGGACCTCAGAAAATCTCGAGTATTACATAATGTCATCTCCGCTATCTGCCATCTGCAAAATGATATTAAAGTGTTAGAAAAATACAATTAAACAACTTTTAATACAAAATAAATATAACTTACACAAATTTTAATACAAAAATAAACACTTTGAAATTTCTATATAAATGTAGAAACCGAGTTTAAATAATGCAAATAAACAAATGTTAATACAAAACAAATATAAATTAACAAATTTTAATACAAAATTAAACAATTTGAAATTTGTGTCTAATAGTTGAAACCGAGTTTAAATAATACAAATAAACAAATATAAATTACTCATTTAAATACAAAATTAACGGCGAAAACGAAATTAAAATGTCCGAACCATAAACGGATGTTAAATTTCAATGTCCAACCATGGACAAGACATTGAGTTTCAACGTCTCACTCCATTGAAGACGATGAAACTCAACGTTTTCCACCGTGGGTGACGTTGAAACATCACGTCCCTACCCACCAACGACGATGAATCTGCTCGTCCATGATACTCAAGACGAAGAAACCCATTGTCCTTACCCACCCGCGACGAACAAACTCAACGTCCCAACCCACACGACGTTGACTACCAACGTCCTACCCCTCACCTGACGTCTACACTCTTCGTCCCCCCCTCCCCTCCCAACATTACATCTCATCGTCCATAATCATCTTCCATACTCTTCGACGCAACCCCCAACAACAACAACAAATTCGACCAAAACTAACAACATAAAATGATTCAAAACAACAACAAAAACAACAAATACAATTTTAATTAAACAAATAAACAATCAAATACGAATTACTAATCGAAAATAAACAAGAATTCATACAAATCTAATTACTAAACATGAATTCATCCAAATCTAATTACTAACCGAATTAGAAGAAAAACGATAATGAAGAAGATGAAATCATACAATTCAAGACAAACAAACATTACTAACCTAATTAAAATCAATTTGTACAAACTAAAATCATAAACTAATTAAAAAAACCAAGAATTGAGTTACTTACTTGAACAAGAAGGAAATTGATAAAGAGAAAGGAGAAAGGATGGGGCTGAGGTGGTTGGTGGTGGGTCTGAGGTGGTGGTGTAGGTGTTGCGGTGGTGGTGCGTCGAGGTGGGTGAAGGAGGGAAAGATTGAAAAAGGGAATAAAGTTAGAGAAATGGTAAGGGTAAGGGTAAGGGTAGGGGTAGGTTGTCTTTTTTTTTTTTAAAACGTTGACGTTTCGCAACCCGATTCTATAATTTTTGCGTCAAAACTAAAGGTAAATCGTTGACCGGAAGATTATCTTCTATGAATGGGTTTAAGGCTCTATTTGACACGGCATTTCAGATACCTGATTTGGTCAAAGTAGCTTATTTGACCAAAATTTCAGGTACCTTATTTGTTTGTAAGCGTTTGACAAGTCGCTTATTTAACCAAATAAGCTATCTGAAATAAAATGCTACCTAGGCTCTGTTTGGCATGTCTTTTCAGGTATCTGTTTTGACAAAAGTAGTTTTTTTGTCAAAAATTTCAATTAGCTTATTCATTTGTCAGTGTTTGGCAAGTAGCTTATTTGCCCAAATAAGCTACCTGAAATGAAAAACTACCTAGAGTAGTTTTTTAGATTTCAGGTACCTATTTTTATTTTACTTTCCCTTTTTGCCCTACAATTATTTTGGAAATAAGAAAACAAACAACTGTTTCATTTATACAATGTCCTTTGATGTCATTTGACCAAATATCAGCTACCTTTTCAGCTAGTTTGTCAAACAGTTTTAATAAATATGAGGTACCTTTTCAGGCCATAATTTTCAGCTATCTTTTCAGGTTTTAGTTAACTTTTCAATTTTCAGATAACTTTTCAAGTTTCGGGTACCTTTTCAGCTCGTTTTACCAAACATGACGCCCAAACAAAACGGTGCATACTTTTGTTGTAGACAAGTGCGTGGCACTCGTACAATAATTTAGACAAACAACACATTAAAATTTGGTTGTTAACTTGGTTGACAAGTGCGTGGCACTCATACAAGAATTTAGACAAACAACACATTAAAATTTGGTTGTTAACTTGGTTACGCTCCTCATAATACTAAACCAATATCATAACCTCAATCCCTCATTTTGTGGGTTGTTTGATCCAAGATTCAAAAACAAATTACATTGTTCGTTAGTTTAAAATATGTGAATTATTTTTGACAAATAATTTACAGTGAATTTGTCACCAGGATCTTATGCATGTCATAAACACTGATGTCTTATCACGCCAACCATATATGTTGATATGTAAGTTTTCTGTCACTAAATTCAACTTTAGTTTAATTTCCAGCCCACATTTTTATTGACAATCATTAATTGATAATCAATTTTCATGCATGCATAATATACTCATTACAACATTATTTCCAGTGGATTTTTACGCTAACTATAATGTTCTTTTTTGTGTGATATTGTGGGCGGGTGAGATTGTAGTACCCGTTCATTTCATGTTCATACGTTAATTCAAATTCAAAATCTGTGAGGCAGACAGATGTTGAACAAACATATGAAAATGAAATTGATCAAATGAAATGAATGAAGGGAATATGAAATAGTGCATTTTAATTAGTGGTTAAAATATTAATTTCGAAAAACATAATTCTTAATTCACATTGATATAGCAGTTAACCTTTTTTTTTATAAAACTGAAATTTGTAACGTTGATAGATGATTAGAGCGCGAGCTGCACTAGACTTGAGGACTTGGAAGAAGTGGCTAACAGATCGAAGCCGCAAACTAACAAGAATTATTGGGTGAAGAATAAAGAGCAAGCTAATGGCGCTATTGGAACTGTTTGTTGCATCATCAATGCCAGTCATTAAGGTGTTGTTGATCACGGCACTTGGTTCGTTACTTGCTTTGGAACGTGTCGGTGTCCTAGGAGAAGATGCTAGGAAGCATTTGAATAAGGTATATATATGTGTTACTTACTATTATGCTTGATAATCAATATTTCAGCCCACATTTTGACGTACAATTTTAATTAGGCGGTTTTCGTTTCTTGAATTAGCAGATAGTATTCTTTGTGTTCAATCCCGCCCTTATCTCATCAAATCTGGCCAAAGCATTGACTCATGAGAGTATGAGGATGATGTGAGTATCCAACTATAATCTTCATTCTTAAATGGACATACGTTTTTACGTGTTTATTTTAGATAAATGAATGCATGCATCACTACTTCTTTTGTCTCCTCTCATACTTCGTATATTCATTCCATTTTGGTCTGTCCCATTCAACAGTTTATGTTTCGTTTTTAGGCATGTTTTGTATGTGGAGGATGGATACTAGACTCCATATTCCCACTTGCATGTGCTTACATAAGAAAATCGATGAATTAGGGGGCTACATATTTTCTTAATCCCTACAGGCTACATCTTGTCCTAATCCCGAAAGGCTTCGTCTACATCTTGTGCAAATATTATATTTTCAAGTTTTCTTCCTTTTCATTCAAATACTCCGTAATACAATTGAATTAGCACAACTGATAAACAAGTTTCGTGGCTTATTTTTGTTGTAGGTGGTTTATGGCTTTGAATATACTCATTACATTTGTGATTGGTTCTTGCCTCGGGTTTATAATTGTTCATATCACAAAGGCGCCACCGCACCTGCGAGGTCTAATATTAGGTTGCTCTGCTGCAGGTGAGCGCCATCAGTCATTCATAATCTCAATTCAGTTCAATGAGTCCAAACATAGTCTTTTCATGATTAGTGCCTTCATGTTATGTCGAACAACACAGACATTTTGACACGTCAGGATAGTTCTATATCTGTGCCAACATTACATACAGTGTCCGACACTCTGAGACTGTCATACCAGTCACTTTTTGTGTAGCATGGCTTTTTATTTGGAGTTAAGTCGATAATGTGAATTGTCTACACTTGTACCTTAGCTCTAGGACTATTTGATGTCTTTATATGTGCTCTTTTAGCATAAAATGAGTTTTGCACTCCTATTTATCGACTATATATTTACGTATCATTTCAAAATAACAAAAAGTTCATTGAACAGTTTAAGAGGGCTTTGACGGTTTCTGATATAAGGTTGCAATGCTTAGTGTAAGGAACTGTTATCAAGAGTCTGAGAAGGAATAATTCTATTGTGTAACCGACAGGAAACATGGGGAACATGTTATTAATCATAATTCCAGCAGTTTGTAAAGAGAAAGGGACACCATTTGGTGCTCCAGATGAATGTCGTATTTATGGGATGGCTTATGCTTCACTTTCAATGGCGGTACGTCTGTCTGTCTGTCAACTTTTAACAAATTATTTCGTGTGATAGGTTTTGTATGGCGTTTATTGAACTGTTTCTTAAGAGAAACTTTCATTCAGTGTTGTGTGAAATTCACCAAGTACTTCGTCTCAAACCAGAATTTTACACAAAAATGCACATACTATGTTCTATGTACATTGTTCTTGATTCTTCAGATCGGAGCCATCTTTCTCTGGTCATATGTATACAATTTGGTGCGTTTATGCGCGATTAAGAATCCAAAAGAAGTGGAGATAGGTGAATCTTCTGTTGGAAAATCTGCTAATGAAACATCAGAAGCAGATACACGAAATTGTAAAGTTCCCCTTCTTCCGCCAAAGGATCATGAAATCCCAATTCATCAACGTGAGGAAAACATTGTATCTTTAGGCAGTCAGCCTGAGGCATCTGAGGTAATTTATGCCGTTGTCCTTTCAATATGCTTCTGATTGGCTAATTTTCTTACACAAATACCCATGTAAGATGGTTATACATAAAAAGTTGCATGTTATTTCTCAAATTTCCTGTGACGTATAAAAGTCTTTTACATATAATGACAATATGACAGGTGGGGTTAATGGATAAGCTGATGCTCAATGCAAGGAAACTAATAAGGAAGATAAACCTGAAGGCTCTATTTGCTCCGTCGACCATTGGAGCAGTATGTATGCACTTTTACTTATATTCCGATTTACTGAAATTTGTCATTCCGATAAATATCGTCTACGGATTGATCTTGAGCTTGTCAAAGTCTTTGAAAGATACATAGCTAGATTATCTATCTATATTTATTAGAACCCTATTGACATATTTGACGGTAAGACTGGTCATAAATGGGCAACATTTTAAGGAATGGTCCAATTTTTTCGTTCTACCTTACTCGGACTCTTCTTATTTACTCTCGTACCTGTGTCTAACAATCGACACTTGGACTTAGGAAAGACTCGTAGACACCTCAATTTAAGCCAAAATATGCGTATTATTATTCATAGAAGTAAACAAGCGTCCAAGCCTGAAACTTGGACACGCACCTCTATCGGATACTTTGCAAGTGAGGTGAGTAACATAGTTTTAGTGTTACATGATATACTCAACTATGAAGCATCTCTTACTTGAAGCATCCATATTATGGGTCATACAGAAATAACCTCTCTACATTAATAACAAAGGGGTAAGGTTGTGTTCATCCGACCCCCTTAACGCCTCATTCATATTGTTGTAAGTCATCCAATTATGTCCAGATCAAAGCCATACAGCACCCACAAGAGAAGTAATGCTTTCCCTCCTGGGTTTATACACTACTACGGAGCAGTATGTATGCACTTTGATTATGTCTAAAGATCAGTGCAAACTACTGGACCCTACTTGATTGTGATCCTTTACGACATTAGTTCCATTCTGCAAAGTGATTGATTTTCCTGATTTTTTTTTTTTTTTTCTGTTGCAGATTGTTGGATTTGCTGTGGGACTAGTCCCATGGCTACGAAGTTTAATGATCGGTCAAGGGGCACCTCTTCATGTCATACAGGACACTGCATTATTGTTAGGGTACGTTCATTCTCAATCCATCTCATTTCCATAACTCAGCCCTAACATATGTCTAAGATGTATATTTAAGCATATGCCATATGTCCTTCGCTTGCTCTCAGGGATGGATCCATTCCCTCTGTTACGCTTGTTATGGGTGGAAATCTTCTTAAAGGTAAGTTACACCTGGTCTTTTTATAAGAGATGCCGTCGTATTCTAATTTAGCCATAGATTCATTATCCTCTAACCTTGTAATATGATGGAATAAAGCAAATTGCTCGCAAATCTGTCGTTCCGGTGTAATGTTGCAAGTTTGTAACATGATATTGAAGAAGCCCCTTGTATGCAGGTATAAAAAGATCAGAAATACAGAAACGACTTGTGATAGGAATTATCATGGCTCGATACATAATCCTCCCCGTTATAGGCACCGCCATTATCAAAAGTGCGATACATTTCTCCATGATTCCTAACGATCCGTTGTATCAGTTTGTCCTTTTGCTCCAATACGCGGTTCCACCGGCCATGAATATCGGTAAGACTACAATCATTAGAAAATAATTCATAACTAACGTTTTGCCTAGAAATAATTTAAGTTGGTTGCTAATGTATATTTAATGCTTTGGCAGCTACAATAACACAGTTGTTCGGGGCCGGGGAGAATGAATGTTCAGTGATTATGTTGTGGTGTTATGTTCTGGCTTCTGTTGCACTCACTGCGTGGTCGACTTTCTTCATGTGGTTGGTCGCATAATTACAGCAGTTGGTCTGGTCACATGGAAATACTGACGAAAATTCCCTGATTACTTCAAAGTTTTGGTAAAGATTTGTGTTCTATAATACAGATTATTATCGTCATATTTTTGTTACAAATTATCATGATATAATGTGAATATTCTTAATTAAGAAAGATACTCCGTATAATATATGCTCATTAAAAGTGATGCCGATTGTAGATATCGAAGATAGACTCACACAAGTCACATGGTGAAATTGTTTTTCGAGCAGTGATCTATATATCCAACTTTGAAATTATGATATTCAGGCATTTTGTTTGGGCTACGGAATTATGTTCTTAATTTCCTAGCTTGGATATTGGCAGGAGTTGATTGAAACTTTTGCATTTCTGAATCCCAAAATTGTGATGTTTCTAGTTTTGAATCTCAAAAACCCATTATTCAAACAAAATCCCCAAGTAAACACCGAGTAGCATTTCTGAATCCCAAATGCCTTGTAGCTATTCAACATCAGAAGTCCGACGAAAAATGACAACCATACAGAATTATCACACAGCAATATCAGAAATTACCACACCTAGTGAATCCCAAATTGATGTGGTTCCAATCTCGGTTGCCTTGACGAATTATCCAACTAATTCTACCGAAATTATAGAGAATGAATTTATCATTGATGGAATCCCAAATTGATGTGGTTCCAATCTCGGTTGCCTTGACGAATTATCCAACTAATTCTACCGAAATTATAGAGAATGAATTTATCATTGATGGAATTGAGTTTTAGGGAGCTAAAACAAAGATAAAATAAAGGAAAATGACGCGATGTGGAAATAGGGTATAGTAGTTTCCGTTCATCAAAACCACATACATGCGTTAGAGATAAAACACAGTCAAACACAATCTTCCATTGGTTAAGTCACTAACCATATGGCATTTTAGGTACAATAAACTAAATAGCTTGTAAATCACTTTTGTGAATACTACTACTACTGCTGCTTGAAGCAACTGAACTTGTTACACCCAGCCAATACAAACTTCTACAGGTACGTCTTGTCCAGATCATCAAAATACGGGTGCTCCATCGCTTTCTTGGCTGAGATCCTCTTCGACGGCTCATAGATCAGCATTTTCTGCATCCACAAAACACTATTATTATTAGTTTGGCCAGAAAGCTTGTAAGAGATGGCAAGTGAAGGATATGAGTTTAATTGACATACACTCACAGTTGAATATGACCACAAGATTTTACGAGATGGTCGTGAGACCAGATGAATCAAGGATTTGGATTAGTCATGCTGAAGTTCATAGACCAGAAATAAAAATACACTTTTGGCACTTACAGTTAAGAGGTCAAGTCCATCTTTGTCCAACCCAGGAACCGCAGTGGATACGTCCTTGGGGTTCCACTGGGGGTACTCATGCCAGTCCTTTAGTTTCGTTACTCCTGGCCAAACTTGCTCGTTAGGGGTACCTAGCAGCCTGAACAGAGACAAATTTGCAATTAGAAAAATACTAACTACTCAGTGGCCGAATTGAGTGAACAATGAAAGTGTACAAAACCTGAAAATGTGAAGGAGTTGTTGAAGCTCTGAGTCTCCCATGAATAGAGCTTGATTATTCACTAACTCAGCTGGCAATTCAAGAATATGCAGGTTATAAATGGTTGTCAAAAGATACGAGACAAAAGCTCACAGTAGATAGTTAAACAAAAAAGTGCAACTTTAATGGTTTGTTGTTCGTACCAAAAATGCAACCAACGGACCACATGTCCACACCACAAGAGTAGTGAGTAGAACCCAGGAGGACCTCTGGAGCTCGATACCACAAAGTCAATATCTGCAATTATATGGTTTACAAGTTCAGTTGAAAGAGATGGAAATTTGCTATTTTAATCGAAAGAAAAAGAGTTAAAGAATCAGACCTCATGAGTGTACTTCTTAATGGGAACAGTGAATGCTCGGGCAAGTCCGAGGTCTGCAATCTTGAGAACCAGTGTTTTTTTGTCCATCAAAAGATTATGAGGCTTGAGGTCACTGCAAAGAACAAAATCAGCATATAGAACTCGCAATATCTGCTACAACCAGGGTACATAAATTAGTAGTAACAAAACAAAGGTCAGGAGTTAATACCGGTGAATGACACCATGACCATGGCAGAATGCAACACCTTTGCATAGTTGATACATCAGGCTCTACACAGTCGAACAAAAAACACCATTTGTTACCCAAAAGGTACATAAATCAATTCAGAGCCCTAATAAATTACAGCAACATAAGAAACCGCTTCCTCAGATAAAGTATGTAGTGAACTGAAGGTCTAATTATACCTTAACAATATGAGGAGGGACGTTATCTCCAGTGCTACGGAAACTACGAATGTATTTCTTCAGATCAGTTTCCATGTACTCGAAAACCAAGTACAAAACAGTTTTGCCTTCTTTATTCTGCCCTTGTTTTACATCAAGCAACCTAAAAAAGTCAAAAAAAATGGACACAGTCAAAATCCCTTCAACGCCCCCATATCGATCAACCACACATAAGTATTGATAACTACTTCAAAAGATTGTGAAATCACAAACAAATGGAGATATTATGAGCAGATAGATGTACTTAAGATCAAAACTCGCAATGCATAAACCCTAATTATAGTCCCTAGACTCGCTACTGTCTTAACTAAAAGCATACTACTATCCCTTCAAACATGTACTGAAGATCAAAGACTTGCAATCATGGTGAGAAAATGCACAATTTTTTCAATTTGGAAGATATTACTCTTATATCACCTGATAGGCGAAAAGTGGCACTCTTTAAACCACAATATCCGGAAAATGGCAGATACGACAATCAATTCGACAACGTTAACTAGATAGAACAAATTATATGCTTTATACACAAACTCCCTACAATAGGATAAATTATCAATGACACCTCCCGAATTCCTCCGATTCCGCAAACGAATATTATACTTACAGATCAAAGAAATTGCATACGATCTATGAAATTTCAAAGGCACATAGCTAATCACACTAACTCCCGTTGTTCAAATCCGAAACGATCAATAACTCTCCACTACAGAAATTAGGTTTCAAACGCACAATTACTCTTTAAATTCAAAACAGAAATAAATAATAAAAATGACAGCGAAAAGAATCAAAAAAGGCGAGAATTCATGAAACCTGACAACATGAGGATCACGGGAGAGCATACGAAGCAAGGAAACTTCGCGAAGAGTAGTAGGAGGAACACCTTCATCATCCTCATGAAGACGAGTCTTCTTCAAGGCAACGATCTTACCAGTAGCTTTTTCTCGAGCACGATACACTTTTCCGTAAGTTCCTTCTCCGACTTTCTCAAGTTTCTCAAACGCTTCCATGGCCGACACCGCCACTTTCTCTCCTGTTCCACCTCCACCTAATGCTTCCATTTCTGATATAGTTCTTGTATTTCTTCTTAGTTACTGAAACCCTAATTGAAATGCGATGATTGTTTTGGGGATATTTGTTGGAAATGTGGAAGAATGAAAGGGGGTGAGGAAGTGTATATATATTGACAGGAGCGTCAGTTGTAAAAAGGGTTGATATTCGAGATGACAACGGCTCTTTTTCGAATTTCGAAATTGATGATGGGCTTAGGCGGGGAAACCTTTTTCTTCCATCAAATTGAAATATAGGATTGTTTTAAAGCCCAATTGTCTAGATTGGATTTGAATCCACTTTTCCAATTGGGTTAATAAGAAAAAAAAATAAACGATTGACACACGGTACACAAATTCCATTTCAGACCGCCTATTCCGTTTGCCGTCTGAATGGGGCCTTGTATGACCATTTTTTATGTTACCATATAAAATTGTTCACATCTGACCATAAAAATGGTTACATAGGCTCGTCTAAAGCCTTCAAACAGAATAGACCATCTAAAATGAGACCTGCTATACACGGTAAAGAGTACGATTTTATACAGTGGAAAAATATATTACATCTGTAAAATCATCTTACGCAATTATTTATGAATAAGTTTAGTATAATAATAAGATTAATTTAGATAAATCATTTTACACAAGTTAAACCATGAGCAAAAGGCACCAATTTTTTTTTTTTAGATTTTGGCGGGACTAGTTGGGATAGACAAGCTGCACAGGGCTTCTCGACGGGCCTATGAAATGTTGGCTCGACAGCACGCACACGTGTCGTTGGCCATCTCTAGTTACGGGTACATCTCATACGGTATTTCGATGGTAGTTATTGATTATTGCTTCAGGTATACATTTGCGAACGGGTCAACAGCGTCAGAGTCGTTTTCGAGTCGCCTCATTTCGGTTTACAAGGATTCATGTCAGGTTGTGCCGGATCGGATCATATCGAGTTTTGGCCATTTGCAGTTTTTGGTTATAAAGTTATCTAGGAATAATGAGTCGTATACAATAATAAACATTCGGGTGTAGGTTGGGTTAGTTTTGACAGGCCTAGCTTCGGGTATGAAATAATCAATTTGGTCTCCTTAGCCGACTGATAGTATAATTATATGTCGGTCTAAGAGGGTGATTTTATCACCCTTGTGTCTTTAAATATGGGTCTTTAGTTGTAATATTGGAATAATCGGCTTTTGGTTTTGATTGAGGTAATTATGCCTTGTTATTTCCGTTTTGTAATATGACYCGGATGCATTGATCAAGAGAAGMCGRGGAGRRTCCYTCCRCRKCCATGACGTGGTGTAAATACCCCRTCTAGGACCAAGAAGTCATCTTAGGAGAAGAGGAAGTGAAGATGAGTAGAAATGAAGTGAAGAAAATAGCCAAAATGAAGAATTGAAAACTCGGTTTCGCAAGGGTCAACTTCAAACGAGTATATCTAGAGTTHTAGAGMTCGTATCGACGCAAGACCAATTGGAGATGAAAGCTTATGTTCTTAGCTTTCCAACGGTAGGTCACACGCCTTATTTGAGCAAGAAACGAGGGAGATATGATCTTCGCAAAACAGTGCTGTCAGGCTGATATGCGCAGGCTGCGCGCAGGCTGCGCACCCCCGCGACAATTGACAGCTTATTTTATCCGCTTTTGGGCTTTGTTAAATGGGTTGTTTCCTAAGTTTTAGTGCACCCATATAAATAGCCTAGAATTGAAACAATATCGGGAATAAATTCTCATACTCTCATAATCTAGGTTAAGCTTGTAATAATTAGACTAATCTTTCCTTAATTAATTGGGTTGTATTTGGATTATGGAAGRCTAAACTTCCATTTCTTGGTGTAATTTGTATCAAAGCTTTCAACTTTGGTGTTTGTAAGACTCCTTAATCTCTCTATTAAGCTTTCTTGTGTTGAAATTCATATGTTAAGTGAATGAATTGTTTGGTTTGATCACTCTTGCATCTTATTGACTTAACTAGTGCATATCTTGAATGATTTCTAGTAATTGTTTAAGATTGTTGAAGCAAGTTTGATATGTGTTGGTTTGGCTTAGAATCTTCACATGTTGATAGGAAAGCTTGAACCTTTGTTCATTTGTATGGTTTAATCTCATGAATATTGGTCCTATCTTACACATCTTGGCATGTTCTTCATTCTCATGATTTAATCTCTTCTCATGGTTTAATGTGTTGTTGGTTAAGTTGTGAAGATCATTTATTGAATGGTTTAATTCATATAGTGCTAATATCTTGATGTGTTTGTTGGGTAGATAGTATAAAGGTTGTAAAAGGAGTCACCTTTCACCATTGTTGTTAGTTGAGGGCAAATTACACCAAGTTTTTCTCTATATTGAATTCTTGCATACCAAGTGTTTGTGAAATTGCCTCTTAGACAAAGTTTGCATTTTTAGTTCATTCCATTCAAATCTTTACATGAATCCCCCTTTTCTATGTCATCTATTGTTGTTCATTGTTAATATCCATCGTTTGTGAAGAAATCTCCTTGGTCAATTGTTGTTTGTCATTAGTTTGTTAAGTAGTATTTAGTATTAGTTTAATTACAAGTTTTAGTTGTGATAGTCCCTTCTCTTGGGTTCGACCCTTGCTTGCACTTTACTACTATCTCTAATTGCATAGTATAGAGTTAAGTTTGGTTTATAAATTGTTAATTTGATAGGGTAATTAGTGTTTTTACGACGACCTATTTATTGCTATCACCGACCACAACAATGTTTTCTTCTATTAGCTCGGCTGCATGAGAGTTCAGTCTGCAAATAGACCCGTCGAGGAAAATGAAAAGTCTTGTACTAAGTATAAATTTGTAAATGTTCAGATTTCATCATAATATTGCAGATCATGCATGCTAAGGGTAAGATTATCCATCAGACTCTCCAAAGTCTTAAGACTCTGCCACATCAGCTTTTCACTAACTTTTATTATTTCTTTATTATTCAGACTTACCTTAGACCCACCTCAGACTTTATACATTATCCGTCAGACTCACCTTAAACTCTACTTTTTTACTTTCCACTTCACTTACTTTTTTATTTCAAAAAAAAATGCCACATGGTATCCATTAATTGGATACTTTTCACTCATGGTGGGGTCAAGACTCACCTAAAGTCTTAAGTTGAGTCTTGGATTTTCCAAGACTCAACTTAAAACTTTGTCAAGACTTTTGTAGATTATTGGTAGTCTTGAGTGAGTCTTGTCTTAAGACTTACCAAAGTCTTGCCTCAAGACTACCAATAATCTTACCCTAAAGGTCGTCACTGATTTGTGATAATCTCTGATTCAATAAGACATAATTTTCCGTATTTGAGATTAAATTTTTCTCATTAGGATTTAACCCCTAGACCATCATTTTACTTTCTTTGATCAGTAGAAGTTACTCCGTATAGAACTTGAAGCTAGAGTCAACTATAGGCGATTTCTCAGTTTAACTGATGCGCCTCAGTATACCTGCAGATAATCTCAGAGGCATTTTATCTGAAGAAAATGGAAAACCTTCGAACCCACGACAGTTAACTTTCAAGGCATCAGAAGATCTCCAAATACTGAAAGGAAGAATCGATTAGTCATCTCAAGTCTCAACAGCTATCGTTTTACATAACCAACTGCAAAGTTTTATTCGTAACAAAATCACACTCACAGTTCTCATAATTATTCTACGCAAAATGTCGCATCATTCCGAAAATGCCTCTCGTGTTCAACAAAAATCCTAACATTGCAACTCCTAAAAATGACGCAAATGAATTATCTAAACCGAAGATGTATTGGCCAAATTCGCCGAATGCATAAGCGGGGGTAGCGTTGAAAATTCGGGAATCCTTAGATCATTCTTTGCCCACTGTTAGAGTTTGATGACATGAGAGAGAGAATTTCGGTTACCGATGACATGGAACTCAGTGCTGCTTTCAAAACATCTTGTGAGCATCCTGGTTTCACTATGGAGCGTACCTGCATATTCGATCACAAGTAACAAAAACCATATCACGATTGAGGATCACTCAAGGCAAGAGACAAATTCCTAGCATTTACCACAAACTGCCTTAAAATTGATCATTTGCCCTCGAAGAAGGGAGACCATATGCAAAAAGGTGGTAACAAAAACTCTGAACAACAAATGATGCATATGAAGTTCTGAACAATTCCTTAGGACTCATCAATTTGTATATGTTTGATTTTGATTAGGTTCTTTCAGGCAAGCACTTCAAGGAAAAACACGGAGTACTACACAAATATGTGAGCAAATGTTTGTGTGAGCGAAAAGTAAAAAGGAAGAACAAGTATATGCAGGAATAATGCTAGTGTAAGATGTGCCTCTAGTATTTCATCAGCGAGCTTAGGCATGGTGGAACTACAAGGAATGAGCTCCTGAGAGTCGCAAACCACATATTCAACTGTTTAGAAGACGAGAGTGCCACCTCCGTACCCAGCTTCAATTCTAATTATCATTCCCAGGATAACAAAACAGTCTCCCAGTTGTAGTCATTGACTCACTGTACAGTAGAGTATCTTTGCATCTTGTCAAGTACTAACATGGCAAAAGAAATGTTGTATCGGTCGCAGTAAGTAATGATCGTGAAGTTTCATTATCAAGCTGTCAAAACTTAGGGGTTGCAGCTAATATAGTCACAATTTCAAAAAATGTTGATGAATGTCTTAGTTAATCTTTCACTATTTGGGATCTGAAACTAGATTTCATTTCCGTGTTTGCAGCCCACATTCTCTCTTTTATATTACTCATCTTTTTTCACAAATATATACATCGAGGCATTTAAACACGCATTATGCTCATTTATCAATGTTTTTAACGGAAAGTTATAGGTATAATAGATTACGTCACAGAAATGCATGTATTGTGATGATATTTTGAGTATCAGTAATTGCAACAGAAATTTCCATGCTTTTCAGCACAAATTTCACCATGACTACTAGGTGGCCATGTCTACTTATATTCCCTACCAACAAAGCGGGAAGACATAGATAAACAAGTAGAGTCAAGGTTAAGTAAACCCACCTTGTCTAAATACACCTGAAGCTGCTTAATGCGACCCATATAATCCTGGTCTTCCACGCATAAGGTAACAGCCTTCGCATCAGCTCCAGGACCATCAAATTGAAGTGGGCCAGGATTTCGGTAGATATCTTCTATCAAAAACCTCGTAGCATTTTGTCTCAAAAGTCTGTTAAATTAATAGTGTCAGGATTACTTAAGAATGATTTTAACTGTCATAGATTGAGTGCCTAATGGTTATGTCCAATATAAACTGCAGTTCCACTATAATAGAGTTAAGGAGGTGTTTGGTTCACCCATTCTAGGTATAAGGTATGGGTTTGGAATGAGCTAAACCCATACCTTGTGTTTGTTTCATGTTTTTTGTATTTTGATACCCATACCTCAAACCCATGAGGTATGGGTTTCTCATATCCAAGGGAGGAGGTGGGTATGAGAATGATACCTTTGGGTATCAAATAAAAGAAGGGAATTAAAAAGAAAAATATTGTGAAAAGATCCATATTTTTTAAATATTCATAAAATTAAATTGTTTTTAAGACATTTTTCAGAAAAAATACACAATGATTTTTTCTAGACGTGTTTAATATATTTAAGAACAAAAAATATTATGATATTTAAAAAAAGCAACATATATAAAAAGAATTATAAAAAAGTTTTAACTAATTAATATATGAAAATTTAAAGTAGAAAATTAATAAATAAGTAAATAGTACAAAATCTTATTAATGAAATAAACATACAACAAGATTTGATTTCTCATTCCAGAATTGAACCAAACACAAGGTACGAGGAATCGAGTTCCAAACCCATACCACCCTGATTTGATTCCTGATTCCATACCGATACCTTTGTGCGAACCAAACGCTCCCTAAAAGGGACTTACTCGTATGCCTTGCCTTTCAAATCCACGGTAGCAGGATTAATTGCAGGTTTTCCAATAGATAAAGTGCCAGCAGGACCACGAGAGTAACGTTTGACAGTCATCATTGCCTGAAGTGTGTCAGTGTGTCACAATGTAGCGGTCATGAATCGACTTCCACATCAACTATAAATTCAGATAAACTGACTGCAGAAGATGGAGTTGCACTACCACTAAAAGAGTTAAAAGAATTTAAACGAGAAATGCTAATGAAGGCTTACTGTTAATGGAGCAGCACCACATTTCCACTTATTGACAGGATTTTTAAGGTTGGTAACAGTTGCCAAGTACCCATTAAGACCAGCTGCTAGAATATGATAGCATATATGTCCAAGCACCTGTACAAGTCGTACAGATATTAATTAATGTCAAACCAAGGATTGAAAAAAATATAACCACCACAAATATCTGTCATTCATCAGGGATCAGGACACACATATGCATAGTCACAGTCGAATTTTGATGGTAAGGATCCCCTAGCTTGGTAGCCAAAAAAGTGGCAGATGGCATTAAATTTTCTGCCCTTGTAAGTGCCTTCTTTCTGCAAACAAATGAAACAGCATGTTAGTACTAGTTGCAAATCATGTCTAACAAAGCAAAAATGATCAACGGCCAATTAAGAAGAACAAATGTGGTGAATTAAGAATATAGTTCTCAACTACTGATCTGCCTAAGCAGTTCAAACATAACCAAACCAAAAGAACACAGCCAAAGTGCCCCGTTGGATATACTCCTACGTAGTTTAGACAAAAACAATCAGCAAATAATATTAGAATGAGAAATCTTTTATGAGCCAGAAGCACACCCTTAGAATAAATAAGTATGACTAAACATCCTTCAGCTTCTAGTAACTCATGTTGCTAACAGAGTGACCCCAAAATAATTTATAATCTGCTTCATATTTCAGTTATCATCTAAATACTCTTTAAGAATATCGACTATTTTGTATTTGTACCTTTTTTTGAGGGAATTGTATTCGTACCTTGTATGACCCACATTACCCAAGTAGTATAACGTTTCCAGCAATTTGTCATAATATCCTATACACTTTGGCTTTTGATAATCTCTACAGACCTCTCAGAATGAAACTAGGCTAACAAGCAAGATATTTAGATATCATACCAGGCGTTTATTCATCTCTGTTTCCACAAGGTGTGCTAGCAGTTTCTCAGTCTCAATCTGCACAATTTTTTTGATTAATTATATACCTTTCCTCAAAGGATGAGATATCACAGTTAGTGGAGCAGGTAGCATTCCACACCTTTTAGTAAAGGGGAAAAATTAAAAAAATAAAAAAGAGGATTGCAAGCCAGCACCTGTGACAGTTGGGCAGAGTCATCTGACTCGGGGTGAAGGAGCAACTGCATCATATTATATCAAAGTTTAAGAAAAGAATAGATACACAACGTTTTACAGAGACCTCAAACAAAAAGTACATATAGAAACCTGTTTCTTGATAAAAGGTGGCAGGAACTCAAACAAAGCAGATGCCCAAGGAGAGAGCTGAGAAGAAATATTTTCAACAGATACACCTTCTCTATGAAGACTGTGAATTTCCTGCATCAACCAACAGAACACTATAATTTCTCTTTTCCCTACCAAATAAACATTCTTCATAAAACATTTTGTTTATACCAAGGTGAAGCAAGGGAAATCCGGTGAAAAGATGCAACGAGAAAAAACATAAGACAGTCCAACTCAAAATCAGATGGATGCAGAGAACATGTAAAGTAATACCTGCAGGAGAGCATACACTTCAGGAATACTTTCAATAAGCCCTTCCGGGAGTAGGATAACTCCGTGATTTTTGTCTGCAATTAAAACAACGTTAAATTAGATAAAGACACTTGTATCAAAAGATTCAAAACAAAATAATTTTCTAAAAAAAAAAGAAATCCTTAAACCTGTTTCCGCCCTGGCTTGAACTGCATCACAAATTTGTTTTGTCACATCAAACAAAGTAAGTTTTGAAGCTGCCACTTCTTCCCCAAGGACAACCTGAATAATGTAAAAAAAATCATGTCAACTATATGATATTAATACAAAAATACCAAAAAAATAACTGTAGCTGTTAAGCAAAAAAAAGGAGCTAACCATGTTCGGGTGTGACTGAAGAGTGCATTCCAAAGCAACGTGTGATGCCTTTCTACCCATGAGTCGAATGAAGTAATAATACTGAAAACAAATTAGAATTAGGAGTTATGAGGATTTGCATGATTACAGAAACCTAAAAAGAACTTAAGAAGTTTCGGTTTACCAACACCCCCACAGGTTAGCAGATTATCTGAGGGGCAATTTAATGTTCCAACTATTGTTTACCAAGAAACTAAGTAAATAAGTACGAGAGGGAGATTAATCTTTATGTTGAAATTATCCTTAGTGAAAAAAATCATTTTATCCTTTTGCAGTGGAGTAAAAGACTCGCTATTTTTTTTTTTGGCATTGTAATAAATGGAATAAAGCAAAAATGACCCTCAACAAAATGTCGCACACTTCTTATATTAGAATTAGAGTCGTCGATGCAATTCTCAACGTAATTTTTGTTACAGGTTACTCGGAAACAGCCTCTATGCATCTTCAACACAGGGAAAAGGATGAGTAGATTCAATTCCCCTAACAACGCCATAAGCGGGAGCCTACAAAGCACTGTCGGTTACTGCTCTTGTTGTAGTCCAAAAAGATTCAATCATCCAACCTTATAGCATATACCAAGTTATATGCCTTCAAACAGCAATGTATTTTTTTTGTCTGTGAAGTTCCCCTCTAAAGAGAAGCAGACGATTTTCCCATATCCCTGGGCCATTTTGTTAAGTCAGCGTTCTCAATATCATAGCAGAGCTACGTGGGACTTGTAATTTATCCCAAGTGATACTAGATCTCCAAGAGCTGCACAAATGGTACAACCCCATTTTCAAAATTTTAATACAAACAAACTACACCTTATGTTGTACTGTAGCTAAACCAACCAGAATAAACTAGGGAGACTATGTTGACAACTCCACAGGTGTCTCATCTTCAGTTCATTGTTATGGCATTTTCAAATGTCATCAAATCACCTCATCTCGGTGGACTGGCAATGCCTTAAAATTATTCTAAGGCACCAGCAGTTTTCCTCCCCATATGGCCATATGTACATCTTACCTTCTTAAGGTTGGACTACTATCAACCACAGTTTTTGCAATTCAATCAGAGCAAATCACAACAATTTGAGATAACATGCAAAGAAAATTACCTTCTCGGCAGACAATGCATCAGTGCAAACATTGCTGATGAGCTGAGAGTTAACCTATGTACGAACAATAAAACAATTAGCATTTAAGGGGATAAAACAATATCGTATACAAGGAATATAAGAAAGGCAGATAAATAAAGATAGCCGGCATAAGAAGCCAACAGCTTACAGCCAAACTTCAAAGAAAAAAGAAAGGCACACACAGAAGAAGATACAGAAAACAAGACTGAGTCATCAATATAGTATTCCCACATAAGACATTCTCTAACACCAGAAAACAGAGCCTTCCAGCACCATCATATACTTGCGAAGCATTTTACTTGCAATCTTACATGTCCATGATTAATACATGTTCAGATGAGGGGTCAGCCTCAGAATCCGTTAACTAAGAAGCCGGATGCTAAAAATTTATCATATGATAAATCAGATGACCAAGCCCACTGTCACCCAAAAGACTCCGTTACACAGAAGATCATGAAGTACTCAACCAGTCAACCTCAATAACAAAAACAAGATAATCAAAAATAAGAAAAAAGAAGCTAGAGTGCAAAAAGGTGGTCGAGAAAGTCTTCAACCATTCACAAGATAACACGATTGATAATTGGTCGAAGCAAAATGAATTAAAAGTCATGAGGACATCAATTACGGCTTACCCCTCTGAACCATATTCTCAAATACATATCCTCATACCAAATCATGCGTATATTTTCATTTGATTTTTTACAGTTCACGACCAAGTGTTATTTTTATTGGATGGATGTGTAAATCAATCTGTCGATCAATGAACAAATCTGAAACTGTAGTGCCACCGTCCATAAATGAAGATAAATTCTTACCTTGCAAATGGTATCGAATCCAACATCAGCCTCAACAAATTGATTCTTCAAGTCTCCATTCAGGGTAACCGGAACTCCAACTACCTAAAAATCTCAAATAGTTGATGGTTTAGGCTACATAAATATTAGGTGAACAAACTTAGGTTTAACTTAAAGCACAGGAGCAAAAAAGCAGGGAACTGGAAATCACATAAGTCTTCATAAAATCAACTTAACCTGATACTTGCTCTCGTGATAAGCAACAACTATATCAAAGAATGAAAACATGACCATGACAAGGCACGAAAACAAGTGATTCTAATAAATCAAGGCACCTTAGTTGCACATTTCGCGTCTGCAAATGTTTCTGCGAGTTGAGCAGCATCGGTATTGGATGTCACACCTTTAAATAACAGAAATAGGTCATTGTTTTACTGAATGACAATCCAAAAAACATGAAAAGTGAATATAAGTGTGGTTCTATGAGATGTACCTCCAATGATTACAAGCCCATCCAACTTCAAAGCCTTGCATGAAGCAAGTGCAGCATTAACTTGTTCAGTTGTTCTTATCTGATCTTTTGTCCTTCCCAGTAAATCATAACCACCTACCAAGATTACGGAATAATAAATACAAAAGAAAAATAAAAACCAAGTACTTGAATTTGACTGGGCGACATCTCAGGATACCACTTACCCTGATTTTTGTAGGTAGACAGAACATCATCAGATATCTCAAGAGTTTTTTGTGCAAACAACCCTTCAGTACCACCTATAAGACACAAAAGTACACTGGCTTTCGTAAACAAGTTTTCTCTACACCAGTTTATTCAAAGACAAATAAGAGAAAACAGTAACACTACACTTCCATCATAGTTTAATATCAAACCCTAACCCGCCTACGTGGACTTGCCACAAATATCATCACAACAGTATACACAAGTGGCCCACTAGGCCACTAATGAACCATATTCAAATTTTCAAAACAAACTATATCACTGCGAAAGAGAACGGCAAAGAACAGATAATACAATTATCTACCAAAGGTCAATCTCTTTTCCTCTTCTATTTACAGATGGACTGCTATATCCGAAATGTCATAACTTATAACTAGCCTTCTTATGAGTACTGCTAGGCGCTAGCTCCTTGCAACTTCCAATACTTCCAATTTCCAGCCATTGAAGCTTGTAATAGAAAAGGGATAAATGTGGGGAAATTGCTATTCTTAGTTATAATTAGATGTATTGATAATAAACCGGATTCTCAAATAAATAACAGTAAGAGATTCTCACAAAGAACCACTAAAAGATAGCCCAGTCACATCCTGAGAGTGAAATAAAGATGTCTATAAAAGTCTAGCAGCCTAAGACCATAAAGAGTTTATAACTCGAATCCAAAGATAGTCTAGACTCTAGAGGGACAGAAAATCCCAAGAAGATGCAAAAGGTTCCTACAAACCACAGAACACATAATCGTGAGGACAATCCACTGCCACTGCCACTGCCTCAGATTCTCCTCAGCTTCTAATTATATTATATTTATGCTCAAAATATCATCACAGATAAGGTGAGTTCAATGTAATTTATTGGAAAGAGAAGACCTGGTAGCATTAAACCCACCAGTTGACTCTGGCAAACAATTTATCATATTAAATAGTTGAACAGATTGGTCTATAATTCACTTTCGGCGGCTATATGACTAGATCAAACAACAGGGGCACACTATCTAGTGGCTATCATTGGAATTTAGTATGTGGCTTAGTGACAAGATGTCGATGTTTGACGCATACATGGGTTTACAAATTACAATGTTCAATTACCTCAAGTACCATGTCAATATGTCATATGTTGATTAACTGAACATCATAAATGCAACAAAGAAACACAACATGAAACTGGGATCAATGCTTATTTGTGAGTGAGATAGTGATCTTGAGACCTATGTTCATTTGTTTTTCTTATGTCAATATTGTGACAGTTGCTTTGGTCTTCTGAAGAATTGGCTGCAGCAGCACTGAAGAAGGGAAGTAAATATTGAATAGAGGGATGTTCAAGAAAGCATCAAAGACAGAAGGTACAATGCAAAACAATATTTACTACATTGCTGCATTGTCCAACCA
Organism: Silene noctiflora; assembly: GCA_009801015.1. Taxonomy (NCBI): domain Eukaryota; kingdom Viridiplantae; phylum Streptophyta; class Magnoliopsida; order Caryophyllales; family Caryophyllaceae; genus Silene; species Silene noctiflora. The sequence continues at coordinate 51,546 of VHZZ01005306.1, forward strand.
CATCTAACGGGCCAAAAATACTGCTTTGTGCAACAAGATCATATATGACCAATGTCCAGGTGAGATTAAAATAGATAAGATCACTTGCAAAGTCAAACTGTTATTTGCTCAAAAAACTAGCAATAGAGAAAGAAAATGGCTTCAGAATATTAGTAACATTATGTGAGGGGTTATAGAAAAGCACTTAACAAGGCGGCACCCTCTCTCCGTTATCTGTGGTGACTGGTGGACGTAACAAAATGGCAAGTTGTTGAGAAGGCAGATCACCATATATCACTTTACTACTGTTTTAATAATATCCTTCCTACAACAAATCCTAATCCCTATCACATTCATCACTGATTTTTCTCTCTATCAACTATCAACACTTATACACAGTGCTTCTCGAGGAGGATGTGTAGATGTGACCTCCATGTAAAGAAAATCCAACCACGGACTCAGGGTGAGGCTTGATACAGGTTAAAGGGACAGTCTAGTAACAGAAAGATACAATTCAAGAGTTGAGTGAAAGTGAAAGACATTCATAACAGATTCAATAATAGCAAGACATGCTGATAGTTAGGAACTTGTAATGCTTCTTACCAAGAAATCCAAGCAAAACATTGTTCTGGTTGTGTGTTTTAAGAGCATTGTAAAGACCCCAAATAACATTGTGTCCTCCTGGGGACTGTCGCCCACTGAACACCACTCCTACCCTGCACAGCAGTAGGAACTCACATGATTAAATAGCGTAAACAAATAATTCTTATCACCATAACTCTTCCTCGTTATGCGTGCAAGTAAAATATCCCCGTTGTAATATATAGATATAGATCTATGAGGTTCCCTTATACGAAAAGTTAAATACTGTAAAATGATACAGGCTCGTGGAAGGAGAATAGAACATCAACATTTGACACATTTCAAAAGAACCCTTGATTTATTCACCTAGCTTCATCCACCACAATTTGGAATAATTAAATAATTACTATGAAGGAACAAGCTATAAGAAAACTAATCATTGCTGAAATCAAAGTAGGTTATCTAAGTGAGACAAAAAGTATTTTGCAGGGAGACATAGCTATATAACCCTAACCAGTTCAGAAGAACAACATAATCTCACACTTTGCGATACCATTCACTTAAAAAAACCACAGATTTTTTAACAAGGACAGACGGAATAGTGGCTCCATATTAGACAAATTTCTCAGATTTTAGATGTGGAATTAATACAAGAAATTGTTGAAACTCCTACCTGATAGCTGGATGCTCAGTAATGATTTTTGCATCTGCGACCTTGGCAGTTTCTCTTAGAAAGTGAGCCAATGGTTGACCATATGTGTGGGGAAAATACCGGCTGATGGCATGGGCATCGGATGGATCCAAAGAGGTGGTTGTATCGCCGTACTCAACCCTTACYGTGGTTCCCTGCCAAATCCATCATGAACAGTTTAGTTTGAGCCAAAGGAAAAATAAAGCTTTCCGACAAAAGATAGCCCCAGTTACGCTACTAATTCATTTCCCTCATGCTTATCTCTCTACTCTGCTGTTTCCTTCATCAATCCAATGACTCCCTACTCTGGTTAGTATTCGCGAGATAAAAGTGCACAGCACGCCTGAGATTACGCAACAATAAAAACAAGTTTTTTTCTAATGACAAACATCAACAACATTTCTGCAATTTAGACTTTTAAGAGAATTGACGGTTTCAAAGGATGATTCGCGTCAACCAATCCCAAATCACATTGGGATTAAGGCCCTGATGTTGTTGAATGAAAAGTATCCGAGAATCTACTAATCCCATAAATCTAATAAATCTAAGCGACTGAGCACTGGGGACAGAACACGCGCATTATCTTTCATTATTTCGCAACTGTCAGATTCGATCAAATTCCTATCTTTCGCACCTAATCTAACAAAAACATGAATTACAGAACAATATGAATCAAAAGCTTGATAACTTACATAGCAAGAAAGTTATTGTTATTGCTAAAATCATATCACAATAATCATAATAACAACAATAAACATCATTAATATCAACATTAACGTAGATTTACAGTAAACAGCACGAAATCAAGCACGGCACACAAAAACAACAACAAAAATAGAAATCTTTGATCTAAATAATCGGATCTGCACATTAACAATACCAATAACACAACTAATCGAATCGATAAACACTAAATAATACTCCATTCGATCCTTATCATTGGAGAGCGGTATTTTAATGAAAGGCAAACAAATCGAAAAGCCAAAGTCGATAAAAACAATGTAAAGATAAGAAGAAGAATTGAGACCTGAAGACAAGGAGGGAGCTCAGGTTGATAAAGAGAACGTTGTTTTTGAAGATCAGAGAGTTCTCTAGGAATTCCGAAATCTGAATCCATATTTTCTTTTCGGCTCCGCTTTTTCTTCAAAGGGTTTGTTTGTGTTAATGTGGGAGAGTGAAGTGTGTTTTATTTTCGATACTTGAAGCTTAAATAAATGCGTCAAGTTGTGAAAGTGTGAGTATATTCCATGGGCGATACTACCAAACCAAACCCCCAAGGGCAATTCTCATTTGTGACGGAAGGTATCCGTCACTTTGAGAAGACGGGTACCAAATTGTGAGACAAAAGACCCATGAGAGGAGAGAGGAAAGCAAGTGGAGGGGTGCCCCCACCTTTTGCTTTATTCGTTTTGTGAGTGGCATTACCCGTCACAAATACCGACCCGTTACAAGGGAGACGCTTTGTTACTTGAGAGAGGTGATACTACCAAACCAAACCCCAACCAACCTACCAACTCAAACACACAACTACAACCATCACTTCAACAATTCGTAATCTATAGCGTCCATATCATTTTTTTTATTTTATAAAATTATATTATAAGAACTTCCAGATTATGACAAAGATATTCTATAATATTTTTTAATATCAAAGCTATATTTTACATAAAAGAATTGTTTGATCAATCTAACCAAAAAGTATAATGCAAAATATTTAGAAAATTAGATATTTGGATTCGTAGCGAAAAATGCTTTCATTTGAGTATAAATTTCATATTATTTACTACTTCCTCATTTCCATTGAATTGTTTACATTTACTTTTTCCACAAATATTAAAAAAAATGAGATATCTCTACTTTTCATATGTTTATTTACACAATTACTCTCATGTAAGTCCCTCATATTTTGGCACTCACCCACTAAAAGGTGTAAAAGTAGATAAGAGCATGTGAGTCACTTAATTGATAAAAAAATATCGATATATAGAAACGTAGACAATCAAGCGGAGTGGAGTAAAATAGAAAACGTAAACAATTCAATGATATGAACGAATTATTATTATTTTCTCATATTTTAATTATGATCAAGGATGGTTTACTTCTTAATATGTTATTTGTCCCACATTGAAGAATTATGGAGGTGTGGTGAATATATTACGAATAAAAAGTAAAAATTGTCCCACATTGGAAGATTATCATTATGTGGGTAATCCTATAATTATAAATATGAGTCATCTTTGAAACTTGGGTATCAAACAAAAATCTTTAGAGTCTTTTTATGTATTGTCTTAGAGTACTCTTAAGAGTTTGTATTATTAAAAATTAATTAATTTAGGAAAGTATCCTAAATAATATTTTTGATATAAAAAAATATAGTGGAAAATATTTTATCTATTATAATTAGAATACAATATATATTTCCTATATTATATTCAATATTTATAATTTTTATATAAATTTTTTTATATTTTATTTGACAAAAAAGTACCGTACAAAAATTACGAAAATAATATAATTAGATTAGATTGGTGGTTAAAAAAAGCTATCATTAGAGTATAAATTTCATATTATTTGCACATATTTTAATTATGATAAAAAAATAGAAAAAAAAACGTACGAATATTAATAGATGGTATATAACTATTACATATAGTGAAGTAGCAATTGTCGTATTCGAAATTTGGGAGATTTCGAACTAGGTGCGAAAACGATGGTGTAATTCTTAGTATGTTTGTCCTACATTGAAAAATAATGCAGGTGTGGTGAATAAATTACATATAAATAGAAGAATTGTCCCGCATAGAAAGATTAGCATAAGATAAGTTGATTCTATGATTATATAAATAGAAGACATCATTAGAACTTAGGTATCAACTCAAAATATTTTGAGTCTCTACAGTATCTCTTAGAGAGCTTTAAGAGTTTGTATCATTATCTCCACAATATGGTATAATTTTTTATATTATATTCAAGCGTCGATGATTATAATTTTTATCTATATAAAAACTTATACATTTCATTTGACAAAAAAGTATCATAAAAAAACTATGAAAATTATATAATTAGATTCGTGGTGAAAAAATGTTATCATTAGAGGATAGGTTTTATCATTTGCACATATTTTAATTACGATAAAAAAAATTAAATAAACTTATGGATATTAATAGATAGTATAGTATTTGATCATTATCAAATCGGGTTGGATGTCAAATTAGGTGCGAAAAATATGGTGTACTTCTCAGTATATTATTTGTCCCACATTAAAAAATTAGAAGAATATCATAAGGTGAATTATCGCACATCAGAAACTTTATCATGAGGTGAATTGTCCCACATCAGAAGATTATCATAAGGTGGGTGATCCCATGATTATAAATAAGAGCTATTATTGAAACTGAGGTATCAACACAAAATCTTTTGAATCTCTCAAGTATCATAAGGTGGGGTGAATTGTCCCACATCAGAAGATTATCATAAGGTGGG
>VHZZ01005311.1:22441-32534 GCA_009801015.1 Silene noctiflora
TGTCTTTGGTATGTCCTCCTCCCGAATCCTCAGCTGATGATACCCCGATCTGAGATCTATCTTGGAAAATACACCCGCCTCACTCAACTGGTCAAAAAGATCATCTATCCTCGGTAAAGGATAGTTATTCTTCACTGTGACATGGTTCAGCTCCCTGTAGTCGATACACAGCCTCAAACTCTCATCCTTCTTCTTTACGAACAACACTGGAGCACCCCAAGGTGATACACTAGGTCGAATGTATCCCTTCTCTAACAGATCATCCAAATGCTTCTTCAATTCCTCTAACTCCTTTTGTGCCATCCGGTACGGATCCTTAGATATAGGTCCCGTCCCCGACTTCAACTCCACACTAAAGTCGATGCCCCTCCTTGGCGGTAACCCCAGTATCTCCTCTGAGAAACCATCCTCAAACTCCCCCACAACTGGTATCTCTGCTGCTTTCAAATCCTCGAATCGGTTATCCTATATATGACATAGAATCATTGGCCACTCCTTCCTCAATTAAGGCTTCAAAGTTATTGCTGCAATCAACTTGACTTTGGGTTTGACCACAAACCCACGGTAAGACATCCTAACACCCTTAGGACTCCTTAAAGACATTTTCTTTTGATGACAGTCTATTCTAGCTTTATACTTTCCCAACCAATCCATCCCGACTATCATCTCAAAACTATCCAAAGGAAATTCTAACAAGTCAACTGGAAGATCAATTTGTCCAATGACCATGGATACCCATCTATACAACCTCCCACAAGATACAGACTCCCCAGATGGTATAAAAACTTCATCTTTTACAAACTGAAACTCCCCCAAACCCAAAGACTTAACATGACTTGAAGATACAAACGAGTGTGATGCCCCCGAATCAAACAAGACAAAAGTAGGAACATTATTAACAAGAAATGTATCAGTGACCACTTGTGCATCCTCTACAACAGCTTTCTTGTCCATCATAAATAGTTTAACGTTGTTCTTTTGGCCACCTCCCTATACCATACTAGCTGACGCAGTAGACTTGGCAGTTGATGCCTGATTGGCATTACCTATCGGACGCTGATAGGAACCTCCACCATTGCGGTTGAAACCGCCGTTATTGCTCTTCCCTTCTTGGTTGTTCCACGACCCAGTTGGCCGGTTGCTCGCATAGCTTTGCGCCTGAGAAAATTTCCCCTGAGACTGCCTCTAGAAACCTCTCCCAACAGCACTAGTACACTCATGCCTATTGTAGCCAACATCACCACAGTTAAAGCATGAGATATTCCAGTTCACACCACCACTGCGACCACCCCAACTGAAAGAAGATCCTCCAATGAACCCCGACCCAGATGAATAAGCCTTAGGCTGATTGTGGTTGCCCCGCTTATAGCTAGACTGGCCACCACCATCACTCTCAGCCTTCCTCTTCTCCGAGATCTTCTCCCTAGTTTCCTTGGCCAATTTGACCAACCTCTCCGCTCGCCCAGCTCTCTCATAGACCTCCTTCACATCAGTAAGGGTCCCCGTCGGTAGCCTTTCCATGATCTTGTAAGTCAAGCCTTTCTCGAACCGTAGCGCCAAATTAACCGGTCTCAGCCTCATATCCTCAGCATACCTCGACTTCTCATTAAACTTGTGATAGTACTCAGTCACCGTCATACCCTTAGTCATCACAAAGGAGTCAAACTCATCCCGCATCTTACTACGAACATGCTCCGAGACAAACTCATTCCTCATAGCTCTCTTAAACTCGGACCACGGGATTGCGGTCTCACCCTGCTTGAGATAACTCTCCAGAGCACCCTCCTTAACCTATCCCACCATTCTCCAGCTGAGTCCCTTAGGTAGAACACAGCTTGTTCCACCTTGAACTCCTCTGGACAATGCACCACCCCGAGGATATTCTCCATCTCACGGTGCCAGTTGTCGAGTAGAATCGGCGCACCCGTGCCCAAATAGGTAGTGGGGTTGAAGCGAGAGATGGTAATACTCATCTTTGAGAAGTATACCCCTTTCTCCTTTTCCTTCCCAAGCCTTTTGAGGGTCTCGGTGAGCGCATCCTGAAGCTCGGTCATCTTAGCGATATCCTCAATACTCATCTCCTGAGCCTTAACATAAGCGACAGATCTCTTTGGCGGCATCTTTGAGCTATAGAAAAAGGATAAACGAAAGCACATAGTCTACGGCTCAAAGCATTCATGACCCGTACAAAGACGCACTCGATCAAGTACTTATACATACTCGGTCGAGTAGAGCTAACTCGATCGAGTCACAAGACACTCGTTCGAGTATCTAAAACTTCCAGAAACTGTCAAAGGTCTGACATGAAACATACTCGGTCGAGCCAAAACCCACTCGATCAAGTAAATCCTATTAAATCGAGCCCCCAACTTACTCGATCTAGTAACTATAAAAACAGGAACTTCTGTCCAACACAACAAAATACATACCCGATTGAGTCAAGCCTACTCGGTCGAGTCCTCCCTACTCGATCGAGTCATACTCACGAATTACACTACCCGCATGCTTTGTACTATAAATTTACGCAACAACATAGTATAAATACAGCATCAATCTCTATCATATGTTACTAGTATAAATCAATAATAAACATCCATCATCACCTAAACATGTTTCACTTCATACTTTACATACTCTCATCATGCCATTCAGTTCATCCAACCAACATTATACTTCATCCATCACATATACTTTAAACAAGAGAAACAAGTAGCGATCCCATGACACACCCATTGTGACCGATTCAAAGTTGCAAGGGCAAGTTCGCGACTTTAGGACGTCTCCCAAGTCTTTGCATTAGCTCCTAACAACTCCTACCCGGGTTCATTTTAATTTGAATCTCTAGGTTTATTAGGTTAATTGGTTACAGGTTCCAAAATCGTCGCTCTGATACCACTTTGTAACACCCCCATACACCAAGGTGTCTTACCAAGATCACCCTAGCATATGGAGATGCTACCATCTCGGTTGCCCAAGTTACAGTATATCAAAAGTGACTATAAAGGAACATATTTTAATATTCAACTGTTTAGAATGCGTACAACTTATAACCAAAACCAAACGTACAATACAAATTGTCTCAACAAAACAACAACTAGACGAGAACTGTCATAAGACTACAATGGAAGACTAAACTCAAGACTAGTGATGACTCTATCCCAGCCAGATCCCGCGAGATATCCAAATGATTACCTGCTAGACACTGCTCACCATCCCTGAATGGATCACCACAGTTTTCAAAATACATACACGGGGTCAGTTACTGAATAAACAATATAAGGGTCACACACAAACCATACATCACATACCAACCATATATCACATTCCCCAAACTCCACATCACACCAAACATCTTACTAAATGTGTAGTCCTACCAGATTATCCATCACAACAGGTAGTCACCTCCGCCAGTGGGGACCGCGGCCGTACCACCTAAGCCCCACTCAAAACCATAGAGCGAATAACCCATTGATCATTAATGTGCACATCCCCCTTGTGACGGGAACCACAAGGGGCGAACAAAGGCGTAAAGCCATTCTAGCAAATGACTCCACTCAGCTGAGGGCGCACTTCGCGAACCATATACAAACAATACAACAATTATTCCACAATATGATAAACATGCCAATAACAATAATGTAATTAAAATCACCATACAATCATGCTACACAATATTCTTATACCATTTAAATAGTAACCGAGTAGGGAAACCCTACCTGAGATGGAAATCACAAAGCTAGCTCAAGAAGTCAGAATCTCTCCTCTACGAAGTCACCTCCTATACAACAAACATCCAATTATGATGAATGCAACAATTAAATCCCAAAACCCCCAATCTACCCAATTAGGGTTTAAGCAAAATCAACGAATCAACATAAAAAGGACATAAGAATCTTACCCATAATACGACAATCGTGACGGTATGAAAAGCCCTAAAAGTTAAGAACTTTGGCCCCTTTATTTGATAGTAAAGAAGGGAGAGGATCTTACATTGTTGAGTTCTCTTTTATAAAAAGTTTATAAAGTACAAGTAAAATGAAAAGGAAACGTCGCCGTTATATAAATTCCTCCCCTTTTACTTTAAAATCAAACCGGGCTCAAAACCCGTAATAGCGCAGGAACTCGATCGAGTAACTAACGTACTCGATCGAGTAACCCCTACTCGATCGAGTTGACCCAACTCGGTCGAATAACTAACAAACAAAAATCTTCCAAACTTTGATCATAACTTACTCGATAGAGTACCTTCTACTCGATAGAGTATCCAAAGGCCAAAATACCTGAGGTATTACAATTGTTGCTCTATTCCGCTGACTGCTGGAGTGACATAGGATCATGTGAAGCAGGTCTTTTTTCCGTTTTCTCTAAGGGACAATGTTGTTGAGTGGTTACGTGACTTAGACATGGAGGCTTTCGGTATTAATGATTGAAATTCTTTAGCTCTTGCATTCTACAAGTGGTATTTCCCACCCTAGAAAACCAATGCTTTAAGGAGTCAAATTACAAGCTTTAAACAAAGTCATACTGAAGACTTTAATGAAGCATGGATTCGCTTTAAGAGACTAGTTCGCTCCGTTCTATATCATGGTTTTCAGATCTGGTTCCTCTGTAACCAGTTTTATAATGGGCTATACGACGATCATAGAGCTTTGTAGATTCTTCAGCTAATGGGAGGTTCCAAAATAATACAAATGATAATAATGTTTGGAAGCTGATAGATGAGATGGCTACTCACACTGTTGAGTATGGTAATCCAAGAGGGATTAAAGAGGTGGTAGTTCAGATAGTGTCGTTGTAGAACAGTTAGAAGAATTGACTGCTAAAATTGCAGAATTACAGACTGCCTAGTCTTTGGGTTAGCAGTAGACGGTTCATGCTATGGTTCACCAGGAGATTTCATATGAGAGATGTGGGATTGACGGTCACATTGTCGCGAGATGTATGAGTTCCCTGAAGCAAGTACATGCCTTCCGGTCTTTCAAGCAAGGGAGTCCCTATTCTATCTTCTTCACTAAAAGGAGTCAGACTGTGCAAAATCCTACTCCGCTGCCGAACAACCCTTATGTTATTCCTCAAAATTGCGGTAATCAGCTGGGTTATTATCAGAGGCCACCTCAACAGTTTCAGTAGTTGCAACCTCCTCCTCAAGCATCTAATAATGATTTATTTGAGATGAAAGCCTTGTTGCAGCAAAGTTTGCAAATTCAACAGAAGCAAGCTGCGCAGGTTTATAAGCTTATGGCTCATAATAAGATGCTTGATACTCAAGTGGTGGTACGAAATCCATCAAAGCAGCCCGAAAACCTTTCTCCTCAAGGTAAACAAGCGCATGAGCAAGTTAATGTTATTTCCTTAAGGAGTGGTACTACTTATGAAGGTCCGAAGATGCCCACTAATAAGGATGATGTCCCTTACATACATCCTAAGGGACTGAGTAACTTGGAGTTGGGTGATGACGAGAGTGAATCAAGCAAAGCTAAGACACGAGGCAAGAAGAACAACGAAATAGCTGATATTATGCTTGGTACTCGATCGAGTGGCCCAGTACTCGATCGAGTACACAGCCCTGGAGCTTCTGTTTCTCATCCTAAAGTTATGGCAATTAATAAAAATAGGGTACTCGATCGAGTAAGCCCTAAACTCGATCAAGTAACCCCTATGATTGCTGACAATGATTCACGAGTAGAGAAGAAGGAGAAAGAAGCCGAGCCCATTAAAATTGCACTAACTTTTCCACACCGACAACACAAATCTAAGCTGGATAAAGAGTTCGGGAGGTTCATGGAGGTAGTGAAGAATCTTCAGGTTAATGCGCCATTTACTGAATTGGTAACTCAAGTGCCGACATATGCAAAAATTTTGAAGGAGATCTTGACTAAGAAGAGGCCTTTTAATAAAGTGGAGACGATAGCATACACTGAAGAGTGCAACGCCGCATTGCAAGCAAAATATCCACCTATGCTTAAGGATCCAGGAAGTTTTTCTATTACTTGTAATATAGGCCCTTTAGCTATTGATAATGCTTTATGTGACCTAGGTGCGAAACTTCTTCAGCGCAGTCACATCTTCATTTGACAGCCCAACTCTAATAGCATTTTCAGATTCAGATGTATTTGAACATCTGTTTTGAAAACAATCTTTGAGAGTAATGTTCTCTTCTGATAACCAAATAACAAAATGATTACAATATGCACATTTAAAATAAGCTTTCCTTGGGTTCGCGCTGGAACCGTAAATCTTAATTGAAGCATTCCTACCACACTTATTGCAACATTGGTTATCAAAATCAATGGCATCTATGGGAGATTTGTTCCAAGATGATGAAGACGACATGAGCAAAATAATAATATTAAAATGAAAGAAAGGTGATGAGTGAAATTTCGAAAAATTGAGATAACTGAAAATAGTAGACAACGGCTTACACCAATAAATAAGGAAATAGAGGTGAACATGAAAGACAAATAAATAGTACAACTAAATAATGCCATTTGGCGGCAAATGCATAATTCTAAATTTGGAAACCCCAAAAAGGGCGGAAAAAAAACACAAGCAGACTTACAGTTTGAGGCCAAATTCAAATGGAAGCACATGTACAAAATGAAATAGTACTCACAGATATATACGTGGTAGAACATCAAACTAGATATGGGAATCAAGAGATGTAAACATCGTCAAAGAAATGAAACCGTTAAAGCAAGAAGGAGATGGAAGCGGATAGACAACGACCATCTTCAACAAGAAAAACAAATAAATATACAAAATAAACAATAATCGCTTAGCAAAATACCATTACTGTCGTAAAACGCAATCCAACAAAGTGATTAGCACGAATTCAAAACATCATAAACTTCCCAAATATATAATATCTTAATAAAAACCTAAAACAGAAAATAACATAACTTGATCTTAATAAAGAGACAAAATGTTTCAACTAAATTACACGGCCAGATATCGAGGCAGTCCACAAAGCGCGATATTGATGTCGTTGTAGTTGAATTCATCATCAAAATGAGCAGGAATCTACCAAAGTGTCTTGATGAATTTGACACTTTGCTAAAATATGGCGTTAAAGAGTCTATCGATTCGGAATACTCAAGAGGGGGGGTGAATTGAGTATACAAAATTTTCGCTTATTTTAAGTTTTCTCCGTATAAAGCGTGATTAATTGTTTACTTAAAGTTTATTGATTAAACTTTAGTAAGTCAATCGATGAAAAGTAAAAACATGAATGAGAAGAATCAAAGACACACGGAATTTTGAAGTGGTTCAGTTTCACAAGTCGAAACTACGTCCACAATTCTCGATTAATAATTTTAGTACCTTTCTACGGATTAAAAAATTATCAACCTTACTCGTACAACTAACAATAGTTGTAACTCACTTGAGTACGTTAATACTCGACTATCATACGTAAATAAGAAAGTGTTTGAATGTTTTTTGAATGTTCACACAATTGAACGTATAAGAAACGATTCGAATCACTATTATATTATAATAATAATTAATAATAAATTGCAATAGTAAATAACACATGACTTTTGAAAATAAGTAAATTTGCAAAACAGTTTTGAAAAGCAATTTTACACGTTGAAAATGAATGCGTCAAAAAGTGTGATTGAAATGATATACAATGCTTTGTATTTATAATAGATGACACGGTCTAGGTTTCTAGTTAAACCCTAGATGCCGTGATATTACAAGATATGGAATCAAATATTCATTCCTTATTTTATCTAAGCAATATTAGTAAATGATATAAAATAAATATATAACGAGATACAATATCTTCAACATATATTTATTTGATATTTTTACCTTATAAACCCTAGATATGATAATATTCATAATGAATATATAAAATAAATCTTATCATATCATCTAACCATATCTTTGCAAAGATATAAGATTAGTTTAGATAACCAAAAGAATAAAAATATTCACAATGACAATCTTTACATAATTATCGTATTCTATAAGGCATCACATATAGACAACGGCTCATAGGCACACCATTTTTCGTGTGAAAACCCTAATAACGACAATTAGGTTAGATGATTAGGGTTTTGAATATGAATGGTTAGAAACACTAATTAGTCACTAAGAAACAACTCATAAATTATTTCATAAGTTAAGCTAATTTTATGGATAACCGACTATTCATAATCAAACAAAGATTCACGCTTCATCTGAACTATAAACACATTTTTACTGTCATAATAAAAATTTAAGATTTGAAAAACTATTTTTCGAAATCATCTGAGAAAGTCGTGTGAATAAACTTATGCACTTCTAAGTTATAGTTAAAACACCTATAACTTTGAGGTTTGGTATATGTAATATTATAGTTGAAATGACTATAACTCTACTCACCAAACATTAACTCTCTAATTACCATTACGAGATGACGAACTACTAAATATAATCTTCCTGGAGATATTCAATGTAGGATTCATCTTTATCTATGCTCTTCTTGAACTTCACTTGACCCTTAATGATACCTTGATTCAAGCTTGCACCTTGATTAAGTACTTGAATATGAAGTTGCTTGATATTACACGATCACAATTCTTTAATGCTAAGATGTAATGAATTCAATCTATAAAGATTGAACAAACAATAACGAGCAATATGTATAAAAAGTATTAAGCATACTTGTCATCTTCAAAACATAAACATATAACTATATGGACCAACAAATTCCCCCTTTTTGATGTTGGCAAGTCTCCTATAATTGTGACTAAGTGTTTAGTTCCATGTCAATATAATACCATCCTTTCATAGTATGTGATCTACGCAAGATCATAACAAATGTATTCAAAGTCAAGAGCACCTAAGAACTTTAAGAGAAAAATGGTCTTGACAATGAGCAAGCTTAGGCAGATGCATACCATGGTCGTTTCTTTCCCCCTTTTGACATCATCTAAAAGATAAGAACAAATATGAAATGACTAGAATGATATACAACGAGGCAAGAAATTAGACTGATTAGGAGAAAATAAAGACCAATGCATAAACATAAGAGCATGAAAAATATTAGTGTCACATACAAACCAAGAGAAAGTTAAGCCAAGTGGGTCGAATAGAGTTATTGCCAAAATAGGCCGAATGGTGAAAGTAATAAAGTCCAACAAGGATAAAAAGATAATAAAGCAAAGGGAAAAGGTAATGGGCCGAGAGGATTGGGCTAGGAAAGGCTTCAAGGATGATGAACCTTATGTGGACTGACATAGCCTAGACGAGTACGAAATTCTAAGGAATCGAGACGATCAAAGCATTGTCGTACATGGTTTGCTTGAGCCGTAAGACTTGTCTCAAAATTTAAGAGTTTCAAAGACAAAGCCTTGGTAGCTTCGAAGGTCATAGCCATGTCCTCCCTCATGATCTTTCCGTCCTTCGCCAAGGCACCCCCTTGGATAGCCAAGAACTTGAAACGATCACCATGACGTAAAACCTCATCCCGAACAGTCACTAAGCCCTTTCCAACATCTTAAGACGACCATCGACTCATTTTATCCATGCGAGTACAACTTCATTACTTACTCCCCCATGAGATGACCCGTGCTCAACACCCGAGGCTAAAACAGCAGCCTGAGCCTCCAATTTCTCAACAATGTTGGCCATAAACGAGTCTAACTTGGCCTCGACATTAGCCATTCCACCATCCACCATTGCCTTATCACCAAAACCGCCCTTAAAGAAAATCAAAACAGGCCCACTTATACCAATGCCCATCAATTTCATAACCCGATTACACATTGCATCTTTCGCAACAACCCCATAAATTTATTTACTACTAACTCTATTGATCTCCAAAAGACGAGAGATCCACATGTCGTAAGGTAAATCGAGAGTTGTACTGAACTTTTCCTTGGTAACCACAAAGCTAGTTTGGACAATACGATTAAAGACAAGAGCCGACAGATTAATTTTTCTTCCCTCCAACCAATAATAGACAGTTATCGCCTCATAGCTTGAATCTTTATCCCGACCTCCCCTTCTAGGAACGATCGTGTTCCACAAGAAATTCAAGAAAAACTTAATTTAGGAGCTAGGGGTGTTGGGATTCATTAATCTCAATATAAAATATATCCAG
>VHZZ01005316.1:65777-79215 GCA_009801015.1 Silene noctiflora
ATTTCTTGTTGGCTCTTGATGATCGCTTTGCTAATATTCGCTCTCAAATACTTGGTATCACTCCTCTTCCCTCTTTAGACCTTATTTATAATCGTCTTTTGCAAGATGAAGGTGTTCGTAATTTGTCCACCAATAAAACTGACAATACACCGGATGTGATGGCCTTCGCTGCTCGTGTTCATCATGATTCACGACAGTCAAAGGGAGGCTGTCGTAACCCCTCTGAACCGTCAAAATATTTTTGTATCGCTTGTCAAAAATCAGGCTATAGTTTGCAATTCTGCTATCAGGTGACGGGGAAATATCCCGAATGGTGGGGTGATCGTCCCCGTCCCCGCATTTATGTTGACCCACATGCTACAGATTTGAGTAAGGCTGTTTTCGTACCGGATGAGCGTGGTAAATCCTCCACTGAGCAGTCGAAACCGCCTGTCTCGACACCCAAAGTGCACATGGCTTCTGTTCACAACCCACCTCCTTCCCACGGCAATAATATTCCATCTACCTCCGGACCGTCTCTTACCCAATTTGATAAGCTTGATCTAAATTCACTCACACCACGTGAGTTGGAGGAATTGGGCAGCCTATGGCCGGCTCGCAACAGTAACATCCCCACTGATCGTCTTAATGGTAACATCTCTTCTTCCTCTACTTGGATTGTTGATACGGGAGCATCCCACCATATGTCGGGATGCCTTTCTCACTTCTCGAATCTTAAACATATTACTCCATTGTCCGTAGGACTCCCAAATGGAGACCTTACTGTTGCCACTCAAAGTGGTGACATCCATCTCTCATCTCGTCTTATTTTAAAGAATGTCTTATACGGTGACAATTTACATTGTAACTTAATATCGGTCTCAAGCCTTTTAACGGATACGTCTTTAACGATTCAATTTTCTCACAATTTATGTCTTATTCAGGACCGTATCTCGAAGACGGTGATTGGAGCATGTGAGTAATACGAGGGGCTCTATTACCTTAAAGGTGTCCGGGATGCTCAAGCCCACGCCTGTATGACTGGGACAATTGATTCAATAGAAATTTGGCACCGTCGGTTGGGGCATCCTTCTTCCGATATTTCGCGTTTTTTACCTTTCTTTAAGAACACTCGTATTAATAATGCTTTTCAAAGCAAAACTTGTGATATTTGCTTACAAGCGAAACAAACTCGCGAACAATTTTCTTCAAGTTCTAGTCATTCTAAATCTGTTTTTGATCTCATACATTGTGATCTTTGGGGACCGTACTTGGAAAACGCGTCTTGTGGCTCACGTCATTTCCTTACTATTGTCGATGATTTTTCCCGCTCAACATGGGTTTATCTTTTACGTCACAAAAGTGACACTAAACAAACTCTTTTAAACTATTTTGCTATGGTTGATCGTCAATTTGACAAGAAAATAAAAGTTTTACGGACCGACAATGGTACCGAATTTCGTTCTCTAATACCTTTTTTTAAAGAAAATGGAATACTTTTTCAAACATCTAATGTTGACACTCCTCAACAAAATGGACGGGTCGAACGCAAACATCGTCACATTTTAAATGTCGCTCGAGCCCTCCTTTTTCAAGCTAATCTACCTTTATATTTTTGGGGAGAATGTGTCTTAAGTGTTGTTTACCTAATAAATCGCACACCGACTCATCTTCTACATGGCAAAACGCCTTATGAAGCGCTTTTCAATAAACCACCGCCATTTGAAATATTCGCGTCTTTGGATGTTTAGCATACGCCAAAAATATTAATCGCTCCCACGATAAATTTGCCTCTCGAAGCCGTAAATGTATTTTTCGTGGGTTATCCATTTGGCAAGAAAGGTTGGCTTCTTTTTTATCTCGATAAAGGGTCTTACTTTGAGTCTCGCGACATAATTTTTGTGGAAACAGAATTCCCTTATAAGCATTTACACATCCATGACGACACACCTCCATCTCCCTCTTCTCTTACCGACGCCCATAACGAGCCTAGTTTTCTCGTCTCCACAACACCTATTACCACCCCAGCCCTACCCACTACATCAACCACCCCATCCACTTCCCCACTTCCCTGGGCTGAGACCTCCACTGCCCAGCCATCCACCACATGTCCGACAACGACTCCACTGCCTCCACACCTACTGCCTCTAAAACTCTTGGACGGGGACATAGAATCAAAATTCCCAATTCCAACTTGAAGGATTTTGTCCTCTCAAAACCCCGCCCCTCGTTAAATGCTCTCACTGCCTCACCATCGTCTTCAGGTACAAATTTTCCTCTCTCTCACTATCTCAATTATGCAAAATTTTCCCCTAATCATCAAGTTTTTCTATCGGCCGTGACTAAACACCACGAGCCTAGTTTTTTTAAAGAGGCTGTGCAGATTCCTAAATGGCGCGAGGCTATGAAGCTTGAGATTGACGCCCTCGAAAAGAGCAATACATGGACCCTTGAAGAGTTACCTCCCAACAAAAAGGCCATCGGTTCCAAATGGGTCTACAAAATAAAATACAACGCAGACGGATCCATAGAGCGTTACAAGGCCCGTCTTGTTGTCATGGGAAATCGACAAATTGAAGGTGTGGACTTCAATGAAACTTTTGCCCCAACTATAAAAATGGTCACTGTCCGGACCTTACTTGCCATCGCTGCCGCCAAACAATGGGTCCTGCATCAAATGGACGTTCATAACGCCTTTCTCCATGGTGACCTCGACGAGGAAGTCTATATGAAACCGCCACAAGGCTTTCTTCCATCAGCTACTGGGAAAGTTTGCCGGTTAAGAAAATCCTTATACGGCCTTCGTCAAGCCCCCAGATGTTGGTATGCAAAACTTGCTTCCGCCCTCTTAAAATATGGTTTTCAACAATGACCATACGATCATTCGCTTTTCTCCATTTCCAAACCCGGGACTGAGGTACATGTTCTTATTTATGTTGACGATTTGGTCATTTGCGGCAACAACACCACATTCATCACTCAATTCAAGAACTATTTAAGTCATTGCTTCCACATGAAAGACCTTGGCACCCTTAAGTATTTCTTAGGTCTTGAGATTGCTCGACATGAGTCTGGTATCTTTATCTCCCAACGCAAATATGCCCTCGACATCCTAAGTGAAGCTGGGCTACTTGGCACGAAACCGATTCCTATTCCAATGGAACAAAATCATCGCCTTGGTCTCTCCAAAGCCACGCCCATGTCGGATCCCCAGCCATATCGAAGACTCGTCGGCCGTCTCGTGTATCTCACTATCACCCGTCCTGAGCTCACATACTCTGTGCACATCCTTGCTCAATTTATGAACACTCCAACAAGTGATCACTGGACTGCAGCTATCAATGTTGTGCGCTATATAAAGAACTCCCCGGGACAAGGCATTCTCCTTCGATCCGACAGTGAACTACGCCTCAATGCCTACTGTGACGCCGACTATGCCCAATGTCCAAACAGTCGTCGTTCACTCTCCGCCTACCTTGTCTTCTTAGGTTCCTCTCCCATCTCCTGGAAGACAAAGAAACAAGCCACTGTGTCCCGCTCATCCGCCGAAGCCGAATACAGAGCCATCGCTTTTATGATTTGTGAACTAAAATGGCTCAAAGGTTTGCTCCAGTCACTCGGTATCTCACACAATACACCCATTCAACTTCAATGTGACAACAAATCCGCGCTCTACATCGCTCGGAATCCGGTCTTTCACGAGAGAACAAAACATATTGAAGTTGATTGTCACTTCATTCGAGATGAAATCAAAAAGGGTCTAATCGCTCCAACCTATGTCCATACTAAAGCTCAGCTAGCGGACATTTTCACCAAAGCTCTTGGTCGTGCTCCCTTTGAAGAACTCCTTTCCAAGTTGGGTGTTTCGCACCTTCACACTCCAACTTGCGGGGGGATGTTAGCCAGCTCCTCCAGACCGTTGCAGCAACAACAAAGAGCCGTTGGCTCTCCTTCAATCAAGCCACCATAATTGATACTTTTATGTAAATAGGATATTTTGCTTATTTCRTTACCTTATATACTTTATTCCTCAAGTGTATATATAGCATAAGATATTAGGTTGTAAATCATAAGTTCCTCATATCATTTCTATTATGAATACAATGCAATCTTACTCAATTATATCTTATTTAACATACTCGGCACACTAACCTCTTGTAAAAGCTGGTCAAGAGCTAGCTTAGCATCAGACTCAATGTAATTAATTTTGTTTTCGACACCAGCTTTACGAATAAATGGCAAACCAATGCCATATGGCTCCTTGTCCACATCAATTGCTGTGATCTACATTATTCAACAAACATGGTTAAATGAGCTAGTCTTGCTTATAACCATCTCGATCAAATGGAATATTGCAATATACTCCGTATTAGTTTATAGTATATTGAATGTATAAGAAGTTCGAGGATTAGTGCAGGCAACAAACCTTTCCATCATCTGGGATTGACAGTGCAGTGAGTAAGAGGGAATATCCAGTGTAAACTCCCACTTCAATGGTTTTCTTCGGATTAACTGTCTTAAGCATAAATGACAAAAATCGTCCTGCAAGCGGTGAAGTGCCCATATAGCTCCTATACGGCATAAACTCAATTAGTCTACAGATTTCAATCTAGATCGATAACAATTAGGGGTGCTCATTTAATGGTCTAGACACAAAATTAGACTACACTAAAGCATACTTTACACGGTCTGTACAGTGTACCATGTTCAAGTAATTACGAGTACGTGACACGTACAATATATGGAGAGGCAATTTAGATCAATCAAGTTGAATTGCAGCTGCTATGGAAAGTGGTTATTATCGGAAGGGGACATACAATGGATGAGCTTGAGTTGCTTCCCTTAGGTCCTTCAGAGGCTCCGGCTCTCGTGGATAGACGCTAGTTCTCAGGATGTGCTGCTTCCACAATAACACACATAACGAGTTTTTCTAAGCTAAATGAATCATACAATAGCCAAACACTAGCACAGTCTGATCTGTTAGCCTTATATAAACTTGTGACAAAGTTAACGAGTTACTTTGTCAAGGTATAATTCATTTGCATAAACTCCGATCCCACCACTAAACTCGTCGAAATTTTTTCACACCCGAGAAAAGATTAACCCGATTGAAATCTTGACATCTTTTACCAAGCTAAGCTACATAAATCATACAAGGTTCTTTAGTCTTATAAGCGGATCCTTTGACCGTGGTGGAGCTAAGGGGGCCTAGCAAGGGCCCTCACCCCCTCCCCCCGACAGATGAGATTTACGAGATTTTTAGTTAAATTTTTTGGGTGTGCCTTATATCCCATTACTCTGGACTCTGGTAGAGCACATATGGCAGTCTTCTATTACTGATTTTGTGTTTTACGGTACTGATTGTGTGGTCGTCTATAGATCATTTTGGGTTTTTCCAATACTGATTTTTCAGTCTTCTAAAACCTATTTCCGAGGTACTTTAATGGTGTTTCTGAATCCTTCCTGTTTTTCCTATAAATACCACTTACCTACAACATTTTCAAAGAGACAACAATCATTCTCTCTTTTCTTTTCTCTCTAAATACTTCTCTTGCTCTAAGCTGATATTGGCAACGTTTTGCAAGTAATCCTTATTCTGAATCTTTGTCGTACAACTTAGACTTGAACGTCGTGTATGACTGGAGGTTGATTGCCAAGAGGCCGTGTGTATCGAGCGGGGCAAATTCAACTTTTTGTCACCGGCCACGACAAAATTTACTCTATATACTATTATACTGTAAGAATTTATGTTCATTGTTTTCGTAATAGTCATACCGCCGACAGTTATTACTCGATATTACATTGTTAAATAGTAGATCAAGCTTGTATTTATGCATAAACGACCAGCAGCTATGAGAAATGAGACTTAGTTATATTAGAAAGTAACCTGATGTAACTCCTCACTTTGTAATAATCCTGTATACTTCGTACCCTTTGCCTCCACTGTTGTACCCATCACGCTGCAAAAAGTTTACGAATGTATTTGCTTAAATTGCATTCTTTAGAAAGTAAAAATTAACATATGATCAGTTAGATCAACTGATAAAATAATTGTTTTCGTTTGTAAATGATCTTGGGTTCAAAACCTGAAAATACAAAATGTTAAAACTCAGAAAGGACAACTTTATCGCCCTAAACCGTATATATATCATACGAGTTTTCCTGATTTTAGTGGATCCTGTATGTTATGAGTGCCCAACACCACTCTATTTTACATTTTGAAAACCCATACCAACATAGCTAGATCAATACATAGTAGTACTTGATCAATTTACTTTTGTTTTTCCATTTTTCAAAATTTCTACGACGACATACTCCGTATTTTGAAAAATGGGTAAGGAATGAAATGAAGGCTTTCGAGTTTCGACACAAAAATTACCCAAAAAAACATAAATCAACAGAAATCTGAAAGCGGATATTGTGACATTGACAAAACATGAAACCATGCAAACGTACCTTACCTAGCAGGGACTAGGATTGTGTATGTTAAGTACGTTAATACTTAAGAGTCTTTTACTATATGCTCAAAATTGGACTGGGCATTTTTAAAAAAATTACTAGAAATATATGTCTGGACAATGATAGGACACCACTGAGTAATATCAGTAGTCTTTTACTATATCGTTTTTTTCACCATTTTAATAGATTCTAAATGTTGTATAATGTGAGTGTCCAACACCATTTTCTCATTATTTTTTTCCGGAAACTTAATCAAGAGGTCAACCAATGTCCAATATCTAACCTAAAGTGAAATAAAACGCACAAGGTCAAACCAATATCAAACCGAAAGACCATCAAAACTTTTCACCGTTACTTTCACTAAACTCGTGGTTACTATACGGTTAGTTTCATTTCTCGTGTTGTTAATACTTGCATTACCCGGCGGCACCATATCATTTATGCAAGGGTCGAATTGACTCCTTTAAACCAAAAACCACCAAAGTTACTAACAAAAAGTCTTCGAAAGCTCGACACTATATCTACACACTCATGTTAGTCATGAACTACATACTACGAGTATCGAACATAGGTAGTCCAATACATAGTTTTTACTCTATTTTACTTTGTTTTTCCATATTTCAAAATTTTTTCGACCAATTTCCAAAAATGGACGATGAAGAAACAAAGGCAACAAACGTAAAGAAAATACAAAAAAAAACATAAAAACAAAAAAAAAAAAAGAGAGAAATTTGATAGCAAATCTCGGTACTACCCTCTCACATGCACCCTTTATTTTAGGGATCCTTACTTATTGTCTGTAAGAGGGTACCACCGATTGAGATTGAGTGTCACCCAGTGGTAATGTACCTTGCGTTGCGGGAACTAGTATTGATGAGTCTTTAGTTATATGCTTAAAATTGGACTGAACGTTTTAAAACTTTATACTACAAATATATAGAGAATGAGAGGAAACTTGATAATCGTTACAGACTTGCAGTTATTAAATTACTTTCATCATTTATTTACTCGTCAGTTTCCTTTGAACAAGTGTTGGGCGAACGAGGCTCGTGCACATAACTATGTAAAGAATCACATGCAACATGCAGTTTTTCGTCGCTCCCTTCCAAAGTTCCTAACTTTTTTTTGGGAATGGTCGTATAACTTGGCATTCACTATATCTTTTTACCAGGTGGACATTTAGATCGGTATATCCGTAAGTGTAACTAGACCTGGTAAAATGGGTCAACGGGTCGGATCAGTTTGGGTTATATATTGATTTCGGGTTAATTCGGGTTTGCTCGGGTCATTTCTGATTTCGGGTCTATTTCAGGTTTGTAGTCAGGCCAGTTTCCGGTCAAGCGGGGTTATTTTGAGTCGGGTCAATGAATAAGAGAGAAAAAGCCATTTCATTTCTTTTCGATTCAATTAGAGTTATGTTTTGTCGGGTCATTTTCGGGTTTGGTGGTTTTAGAATGGGTCATTTTCGGGTCAATGAATAAAAGAGAAAAGTCATTTCATTTCTTTTCGGTTCAATTAGAGTTATGTCTTGTCGGGTCATTTTTGGGTTTGGTGGTTTTAGAACGGGTCATTTTCGGGTCGGGATAGTTACGGGTCAAGAAAGCTCGGGTCAGTTCGGGTTTTCGGGTCACATTCGGGTAATGTAGTTCGGGTCAGCCTTTTCGGGTTGGGTCAAACGGGTCGGGTTACTTTTGCCAGGTCTAAGTGTAACTGCTTAAGTTAGCGGCGGAGCTAGGAATAATTGACTTCAGCGAGGACGAAAATTCTCACCAGAGACGAACTTGTAATGGTGTAAGGGGAACTTGAAAAAAGTTGGGAAATTTTAACTAAGAACTTTGAAAGTGATACTACTGTTCGAGTGAATAGTTTACATTTGCTTTTATTATGCATATCACAATATTCATCAATTTTTACTAGATTACAAACTCGGAGTTTAGAAGGCGTAGTATTAAGCCATCAATAACCTCCACTAATGTGCTCTTAAGGAAATTCGAACCTTAGACGGTTGGATTTTTCCCCCAAGCTAGAAGTACTAAATGCACTCGAGACCTTATTATTTTCCTCTTATTATCGGATTATTATTTTATTTATTGATGACAAATTTTCCTTGCATGAGTTACGAATTAAACCCTACTGGTCTCTGGGAAAATTAAAGGTGTTTGTAAGTTCTATAGTTTTAGTGTTTACTCGAATTCTAATATGAATTTGTACCTTGTTCTCATGTCGGGTTCACCAAAATTTGTAATAGCAAATTTTGTATCGCAAAATAAATGTAATACAAAATAAGGAACAAATGAATTTTTATTCATTATCAGAAATTTTACGTGTACAATCATTAATGTATCCTCTGATTCTAATATGTCTTAGTAAATTATGTATACGCTGTCTGTAGCAAAGGCGCGAACGTTGTATTTGAGTGACAATTGTAGAGGTTGTATACACTCTGTAGGAGGTTTTGTTGTGTTTGTGAATTGACTGCTTGCAGAGGTTTCTTGTAGAAGAAATTTGTAGAACTTTTGTGTCTTTTTCTCTCTCAAATTTATGATTATTATTTCTGCTTCTTAAATTTATGAGAATGGCTTTATTTATAGAGTTTCAATTCCCTCCTTGGTGGACTTTGATAACCACGGGCTCATTTATGGGTTTATTAGTGAGTTTGGCCCAATTTGATCGTCTTTTGGGTTTAATGGTCCGGATAACCTATTTTGTAATCCGAATCGGCCCAAATTTCAATTAAACGAGGCAAAATAATTAAATTGAGCTAAAATTTAGTATTAACTCAAGATAATTAATTTATCTTATTTATTCGGCACATTAATAAATTTTCCGTGCCTACACTCATCTTCATGGTATACTATGAAATTTTTTGAAAAAGTAACAAAAATTTATTGTCGGTTTAATTTAGTTATTTGTTCATTTCCTCTTGCGATTAATATAAATTATCCAGGAAACTATAAGAAACAGTTGTAGATATCAAACTAAGTAAAGAAAGGTTTGGACCCATAAAAGTTGTCATGCTTTGTCGTTTATGATAGTTATTGACCTGAATTGGCCTAACATGAAAATGATCCAATTTGCATAATGAAATGAATTGTGAAACTCGAATATGATCCAAACCCTAAAGTGATCACTTACAAGTATAATAACTCAAAACTTCATTTATTGTACCCGTTGTTGACCTAATGACTATTTAACGTTTGATTGATTTGATTGATGACTTGCATCTCTTTTATGCTTGAGTAGTGGTAATCGGCTTTTAAAGGCCACATCCTCACCACCACCGCCCCCTCTACTTCCTATGGCCCTTTCTCTCCTCTGCCAAACAATTGAAGCGGAAAATAAAGATCGGCAATAATCATAATCAACACCAACCACACCCTACTTGGGTTTGGAAAATGATCTCCATAGTTCTAGATATTTTAATTTTAATTTAACACTTCTAAGTTCTAAACTTCAATATATGGTAAACTTTTCCTCTACGTTTGTGGGGGAGTTTCACTAATGTTGCCCTTCTAGGAAAAGGGCTGGGTACGGAATCCTTACTCATATTGATGTCATGCCGTGTCGTCAACACAAGTACGGTCTTAAAAGTAAAGGGTCGAACTAGCATAGCTCACAAGAGGCTAATTGAGAGTAATAATGTTAAATAGAGATACAAAAAAATGTCATTACTTGCATCACATTTCGGCTCACACAACGCCAAAAAAAAAAAAACAAATGACCATCTTATTTAGTTGGGTTTTGCAATGGGTCAGAATACAAGGGAAACATTGCTACATTCCAGTAATCAAACTCGAGACATCCAATCAAATTAAACGTCGACAGAAAGTGATCCCATCGCCCAAAGGGAGATGAGCAATATCAATGCGAGAATCAGAAGCGAGCACTTGGTTGAGTTCGATAACAGCCACTCTATTATTCATCATGAACTCTGGTACTTCTGATTCTGGCATCGCCACAGTTCCTCCCCAGAGAGTATTGTCATAAGCAAGTATACCACCAACCTTGATCAGTTTGATCAACTTCTCGTGGTAATTCACGTAGTTAGGCTTATCAGCATCAACAAAGGCAAAGTCGAAAGTTCCCTCATTACCTTCCTATAACAACCCAACAAGAAACATATCATTCAATCATGAATCATGATCTAAGCCATGTCCTAATTCCTAACCATGCTTTATATTATACACTAATGACTAACCTCTTGCAAAAGACGGTCAAGAGCTAGCATAGCATCAGACTCAATGAAGTTGATTTTGTTCTCGACACCAGCTTCTTGGATAAATGGCAAGCCTATCCCATATGCCTCCTTATCTACATCAATTGCTGTGATCTACGGTATCCAACAAACATGGCTAATCAGAAACACTTCTTTTATCAAACACGGAAAATGAGGTTCATACGTAGCAGGTCTTGGCAAACAAATAAAAATGATATTTTTGGTGGACAAGCTTAACGTTGAACAAGTTTCACAAAAGAGGCAAACCTTTCCGTCGTCTGGGATTGAAAGTGCAGTGAGTAAGAGGGAATATCCGGTGTAAACTCCGACTTCAATTGTCTTCTTTGGATTCACCGTCTTAAGCATAAATGACAACAACTGTCCTGCTAGTGGTGAAGTGCCCATGAAGCACCTATATGGCATAAACTTGATTAGTCGAGGTATATTTACAAATCTTTCTTTTCGATTTAGTCATGCAGTAAAATGACATTACTGATCAATAATAATTATAAAAAGGCATGAATCTGGTTATGAAAATGTAATAACTACGAATTGGTCATGGAAGGAAACATTACAGTGGATGACTTTGAGTTGCTTCCCTTAGCTCTTTAAGAGGCTTCGGTTCTCGTGGATAAACGCTAGTGCTCAGGATATACTGTTTCCACAATAACAACATATTAGAACTCATAAAACATTATGTATACAAAATC
The DNA here is from genome assembly GCA_009801015.1 of Silene noctiflora. NCBI lineage: Eukaryota > Viridiplantae > Streptophyta > Magnoliopsida > Caryophyllales > Caryophyllaceae > Silene > Silene noctiflora. The sequence continues at coordinate 77,142 of VHZZ01005316.1, forward strand.
ACAAAAAGGATATTATCTTGCGTTTATACATGCTTGGACCAAGGGTAGATATTACAACTTATATGAGTGATTGAGCTCAATATATGAGAGGATATTAGGGGTGTTACTCCATAAAAGAAGACTAGTCACTGGCCTCTACTATTCCTCGTCTCCTTTTTCTACCCTCTGCAGGCCTTGCTACCGCCATTTACGATTACTAATTTCCTCTGCTACCCTCTTGTTTTAAACTCTTACTACTTGGGTAGCTCTGCCCGAAATGATTCTTTTCCATTTTCAATACATTTTGAAACACAGTACATACAACTCGCTTTTCCTTAGGCGCTAAAATAGATTATAAAACAGAATGACTTACATCGCAATAAACAGTTGGCATGTCCATATTGTAAATTAGTGACGATGACATTTTTATTTTAAAATACAAAACTTGTACGGAGTGAAGTCAATCATCTTATACCAAGTTATTCACACAACTCTTTATCTTAGTAAAATGGCTATTGATCCTCTCCATGATGATGAAACCGTATATATCAAGTTTAGCAATTGGGATCCTCTCCATTTATCCCCTCTCCAGCAGCCATTTTCTTCCATTTCCTATTAATGATCCTAATTCTCTTCGGAGACAATCTAACAGTTGTTTGTTTGATGAGTGGCGAACGAATAATGATTTAGTATTGTTGTATTTGCAGAAAGGAGGGAAAAGGAGAGAAAAAAACGGAGAGGATCCATACTCTAAGTTAGTATATAAAAACCAATAGCGAGAGAAATAACATTAGAAATGAGACTAATATGAAAGTACCTTATACAACTCTTCACTTTGTAATAACCCTGCATCCTTCACATCCTTCATATAACTACCCTTTGGATCCATTTTGGTTTATTCAACAGTACTGCATAATTTATAGTCCTATTTTCATTAAATTAATACGCATAGATCGATCATAAAACTTTCTTACTAAGATGGTCTAGTTACAATTTCTTACAAACAATTTATCAACCGACAATTGAATCATAAATCATAAACCATAAATCATGGGATAAATTCGTACACGACCAACTTGCTTTTTGTAGAATTTTTTTTTCTTACCATCGAAACAGTATATAATCTAGTGGGTGCTCTCATAAAAAGTAAACGGCTGGTCAAAGAGTTTGATTTAGTACCATTGACAGAGATCGAACCCATGATGGCCAAAGAGTTTGATTTAGTACCATTGATCGAGATCCAACCATGACCCCATGGTTACTCACTAGTCAATAGTAATAGATCAAACTCTTTGGCCAGAAATTAAGAAATTATATTAAACAATTGGTCTTATGTGATCCACAAACAAAAAATCTAGCTACAATATACTCCGAAACTAATTAAAACAAGTACCAAAAATCAAAAATCTGCTTTACACAAATTCTTATATAAAACCGTCTTACACAAAAATGTGTATATCTTAAAACAGATCCTTAAACATTGACAAAAATATGAGATCGAGTTAACGTACCTTAAGTAGCAAGGCTGCTAATATTGATGATGAGTCTTTTAGGGGGAAATGTTAAGGATGAGTTGGTAACAATAGAGAGATTTTAATCTTTGTGTTCCTGTATTATACGTAGATTTTATATGAGCACAAAGTTCCAAGTTTTCAAAGAAGAATACTGGTCAACATAATTATGCGTCGACTTTGTCATTTCTTCATTATTGCTAATTTCCTATGCATGTTGTTGTTAGGCTTAACAAAGCCAAAGTTTTTGACACTTTTTTATGTATTTGTTGTATAATTTGGCCTTACACGGATAGGGTTGAATTTGCGTAACAAAACACAATGCAAACAACTTTGTCTGGCCCACATGCAGTGGTTCGTGACGCATGTACATCACCTCCACGTGTTCCAACACATATTTTGCATTTATGATTTTGAGTTTAATAAACTAGTCTTTGTACTCGTGCAAATCACGAGTGCGTTTGGGATTACTTGTGTAAGCACACGAATAATGTAACCTCGTTTGTTTGATACATATTGACATCTTTATTGCTTTCATAGACACGCAATGAACTGTTGTTCATGTATTATGGCAAGAAGTAAAA
>VHZZ01005319.1:29978-45207 GCA_009801015.1 Silene noctiflora
CATATTCAAGAGAATAGAGGAAGACAACTTATAAGATCAAACACTTCTAGGCAAAAGAGTATAATACTTAAGGTGACAGTGGTTCTGACTGTATCCTTTAAAGACTTAGGAAATTTTGCAAATAAGAGAAAAACTTAAACTTTGAAAACAAATTTGCAATTTTCAAATTTTGTTTATCAGAAAAGCCTTGGTTATGAATGAAGAGAAGTGACCCTTTTATAGAGGGAGCAAGTTWGGGTTTACGAGTCAAAGAATTTGTTATGAGACAAATTCTTTGAGTTTCCCATGTTTGCACCAAAAAGGGTATGCTTCTAAATATCATAAGAGAGAAAGATGCTTTGAGAGTATGCTAGAATAGCCTTGATTTTTTTCAGAAACAAGAGCAAGGGGACACTCATAAACGGACAACCTTTTGAGAAAGACAAAGTGGAAAGAGGAGAACTCTGTTTAACAAAAGGCCAAGAAAACTCTTTAGCATAAATAAGGAAACTCCTTTTTGAAAAATAAAAGCATCTTCTAAATCTATGTTTTTCCTTAGAACTTTAACATTTGATCTTTTCAAAGGAAGTAGAAAAGGTGTCAGTTTTAGAAAAATAGATTTTCAAAACAATTTTGAAAACGAGATACAGCACAGGGAACACAGATCAAAGTAACAGTCCGGCTTACTGTTGATTGAACAAAGTGACAGTGAGCTGAGTTGCTACTTTGACGATTGTAAGTATTTTACTCAATTACCTTTACATTAGTGACACACTACAGCTATGATTCTTGTGAGGCAAGGTTTCAAGACTTCAATTTCCTGAAAAGGTAAACTAAAAGAACACATGTGAGATTGACATGTCATCATCAATCAAAGGAACCCAACACTATTCTAGGGTTAATTAATTTCCTAATTTTCTGGGTAATTGCACCACTATGAAATAAGTCACTAAGCAAGAAGCCTATTTGTCGTCCAAGCATGTAAAAATTGGTTTCACTAATTGAACCTCATTTCAAAGTGAGTGATTTAAATGATGCAAGTTGATGTCGTTTATCTTAGTTTCCATGTCTTAATTGATTTAACACAAAAAAGTAAATGCAAGACAAACACTTAATCCAACTGTATCCATCAAAATGCCACCAAATGTCTAATAACACCACAAAATAACATAATAATCGAGTTAAAAGATAGATGATGAAGATGATTCTAGAAAACGTTTTTTGGGTAAGTTTGGGGGTTTGGGGTTTTGTTTCAATTGGTTTAATGTGAGTGAGTATGAAATAAGTAGGGTTATATGTAATTAGTATTAGTAAGGATAGTTTGGTCATGAAAAATGATCGGAAGTCGTTAAAATGAAATCGAGTTGATAATTACGCAAAACCGTCACAAAAATGTAAAATAAGTAAGATTGGCGTGGATAAATATAAAAGTTAGGTTGCTATTTGTAAAGTTGAACAAAATAGGTGGTAATTTATAAAAAAAAATAGAACATATTAGATGGTAAAACATAATTGTGCCTAGTAGTTAAAACATTTGAATTAATTAAAAAATATTTTAATTATTTAATAACAACTAGTGTAGATCTCGCGCAATGAATGTGCGGTATTTAATAGAGTTTTTATTTTTTTATACTACTTATTTATGCTAAATTAACACTGCATTAATTTTTTGTATTTCACACCATTATATTTTGATTTGAGAAAAAAAAAATCGAACTGTAAAATTAATCAAGAAAATTGAGTAATATTGTAAAATTTATATATTAATTATTTTTTGAATCACAAAAGTAATAATTTAATTTTATAAACTTCTCAACTTGTTTTTTTATTTCCACGAATCTAATAATCTCATTTTATATATTTGTTTTATAGAGAGCAAATAATATGCGTCAAATCATTTTCTAACAAAGTTTAGCAATTTGTATTTAAACTTGTATTTTATTTTAATTAAAAATTGTTTTAATTTGATGAAAAGTTGTATTTTACTGAAAATTAATAGTTTAATGTTCATTTGTTTTTTTATTTAAGTAAATAAAGTCTGTAGTGAAAATTTTTCCTTATTTAGGTAAATGGAGTTTGGAGGGAAACCTTTTGAGATTTCTTATATATGGTAAAGAATATGACTAAAAATAGATAGTGGAATGTATCTTAGGCGGGAACACTTTCCAATCGTAATCATGCTCAAAGTCCATCACGACTCACGAGTTTATGCTGGTCCGAGCGATGTCCAGTTTCTTATAAAACTCAGACCATTTTCACTACGTCAAAAACCTCACAATTTTCAAGTTAATAATTTCAACTCATACCACTTTTTTAAAGATTTTCGAGCAATGAAAATCAATAATTACTAACTCATAGGCAGGGATGTTCTGAATTGACAGAAGGAGTTTCCTATCGGTTAATCATTACTAACTTTGTAAAGTATAGGCTGAAAATCTGAAACTCATAGGCAGGGATGTTCTGAATTGGACTTTGAGAAGAAATCACAAGAAACTTCGGAAGTCTAAATGGTTACAAGGCTCAATAGCTGCAGCGGTTTATCATATTTGGACTGAAAGATATAGAAGAATATTTCTTGGATTATATAGTACCACTGAAGATCTTATGCAGGAAATTAAAATTGAAATTAGTGCTAGATCAAGCATTGCTGTAACCAGGATCATTACCTGTATATAGTTGAGGCACTAAATGCTTAGTGTTTTGGTTTTAGTGGTTATTTTTTTGTAAGACCATGCCCAAACAAGGTCACGAACTGGTCGTGACCTTGTTCGGTCATGCTAATTACGTAATTTAGAAGTATTAAGACGGTGTTTAGATCGACCTTGAATAAGTGAAGGTTAATTGGGTGACCTTGAGTTGAGGCAAAAGTGAAGGTTGGTGACGTAGGTGTCACCCCTAATTGGTTGAACAAAAAAAAAAAGAAAAAAAAAAGACAGAAATGAAATGCTTTGAGAAGTTGACACCCTGCCCATACTGCAAAATTGCAAAACCTTTCCCTCTCTCCTGTCAAAATGGAACAAGAAAATAACAAGAACTAAAATAAGAATTATATAACAGAGTAAAAACGGCAAAAATATAGAAATATAAAAATGGATTATAATTTTTAATTATCTATAAAATGAACTCAGTTTTGGAATTTTTTGAATCACTTTCACAAAATAGATTAAATATACAACTAATAAGTGGCGATTCTAGTGGGGGTGTAGGGGTTCATCTGCACCCCATTTCCCGAAAAATAAGTACAATATTCTTTAGTAAAGTAGCACATAAGTTATGTGGGTCTAGTGGTTATTAAGACTATTTCTTAGTTAGAGGTTATGGGTTCTATCCTTTTATATATCGTACATTTTGTCCAACTAAACGATATTATTTTTCATATAACTCGATATTTTTATCGTTAAAAATTTTTAAGCACCCCCTTCCATCAAATTCTAGAACCGCCTCTGCAACTAATGGATTACTAATCACAATACAATTAATTAATTAATTTACCTCAGTTAAGGTTGTCATGAATGGTCGACTATAATGATGGTTGCTACGACGATGATCGACGGTGGTAATGGTGACGGTCAAGGATGATAACGGTGACGGAGATGGGAGGAGATGGTATCGAGATGGGTAAATAATTGAAAATGGTTCTGTTTATTTGTGGTTCCCAAACGGTTCTGTAAATAATTGAAAATCCAAAATGGTTCCCAAATAAAAAACGATCTGTTTGTTTGTGTATAATCGAAATAATCGAAATCAAATCGTGGTTCGTTTGTTTGTTTGAGGAAATGTTTGGGGAAATGAACGAACTTGGTTTGTTTGTGTATAATTGAAATAATCGAAAAAATCAATCAAAACGATCTGTTTTTTCCAAATGAATGAACTTGGTTTGATCTGTTTGTTTGAGTAAATGAATGAGGGCTTTTATGAACTAGAAGATGCTTGGGCAGGAAATTTGGAAATGGTATTGTTTGATTTTGGAAATTTGGAAATGATGAGTTTATGTGGTTGAGAAAATAAATTGTCAAATGGAGATGGGTTTATTTGATTTTAATGATCAAATGGTTTTATTTGGTTCGATGAAATTCGAATATAAAACCGTTAATTAATATTTCAAATACGTTCGTCAATATAGAACCGCCAACTAATATTTAATCATACATTTGTCAACTAATACTCGAATTAATTTTTTTTTTTTTTTAAAACGTACACTATTAAATTAATATACTAAAAATATTTGAGTACATTTTATTTTATTAAAATGACAAAAATAACTTATTTGTAATATGTTAGTAAATAATAATTGAAAAAGTAAGAGATAGATTTTAGTGGGGTAGTGATTGTGGTAAATGATTGGAAATGTTGGAAAGTGGAAAATGATTGGGTTGATGACATAGGTCGCAACCTTTTCCTTAGGAGGGTAAAAATGGACCAAGATTAATAAGGTGTAATTAAGAGGAAAAATTTTGGTGACCCGATTAACTCGACTTTCTGCTTTGGGATGGTCTAAGAGTCTTTCTATCTCTTTGTTTACCCTTCATGGAAGAATAAAAGAGATCTATCTTTCTTGTAAAAAAAAAAAAACTGTAGTAGAAAACGAGATCTACAAAACAAAAAAAATAGATCATCGCTGATTCAGTTCAGAGTGGGAAAGGGAATCGCTGATGAAAAAACTTAAGCAATGAGACACAAAAAAAAAAAAAAAATCACGCCAAGGTCGGCCAAAGGAGACCGAAAAAGGTGACGCCCTGTAATACTAAGCCCCAAGATATTACTTTGTAGCTTACTAAGTAAAAAGTTAGCCAGGGCACAAACTGAGAAATACTCTCTACCTTCAAGTCCAAGTGCTCGATCCCACTATTTTTGTGAAGGGAGAATTGAATTCATCAGAAACATGAATTTGAAGGTAGGGAGTAAATCGTTTCACAACCAATACGGACACAGTAATACTCTTAAGAGAAAAAAGAAACTTACCTGCAACATACAGAACTCTTGCATCAGCAACAACTTTTGCCTCCGTCACTGATCATTCAACGGAACTCGGATTCGACTATTGTTATCAATAATGGTAAGGAGAATGGAGCAAGATGCTTTACCTTGACCATCCATGTACATGATCCTATCATCTCCTCATCCCACTCTCTGTCTTTATTACTTCTCATCCACTTCGACATTCTCAACTTCTCAATTTTAACAAAAAAACACCCCCGCATTCATGATATTATTTATTATCTCATCATCCTACAATTTTCGCGCTCCCCTATATAACTTTGAATATATCAATATTAATGCGTACTTGGACAAAAAAATACAGTTACATTTTGGTGCAACTTTATTCTTTAATTTTAGTGTTTCGATAACCAAAACATATTTTCAGAGCATGCACAATACATAGCTGATACAGAGTTAAACCGGAAAAGCCGAAAAGGTACAATCACACTTAAATACTGTTAAAAGTTGAAACCTTTATTGTTTATATACAATGTTTGAAGAAGTTTCATAAGATATTGACATATATGAGTATCAACAGCTGATTTCCAAGGTATTCCAATATTTAAGATTCATGTTCTGAACCAAAGCAATGTCGTAATACTTATCTCTCATCTGTAAATGGATTCACCTGAAGACAAAGCAAATAATGCAAAATCAGTAGAACGGTTACAGTTACCAGTAACATGCAATTATTTGTGTCTTTAGATAGCACTGGATACAAATAAACTAGATGAGCCATCCTTAAAGAAGATAGAGGAACCATTGCCAGTGCTATTGCAAATCAAATGGATTCAAAAGGACTCTCGACAGCCCGGTTAGACCGTTCTCGACAAGACAAAAAAATCGACAATTAAAACATACAGTAAATAATAGCCCGCGTATACCATAACATTTTAAAATCTACATATTTCCTTTGATTTTCTTTTCTTCTGGTTCAGGCAGGGGAGGGCGGAGTTGATCTGGTCGATTCACATCCGCTCTTATCCATATTTCATAGGAATATTATTATGGTCATCCTGAGATTTCAAGTTTTTCCATTAGTAACCTTCAACCTACGACAGTGAGCGATACGCACGGTAATTCCAAACTCCAAAATTCCCAATATATTTACTGGTGGTACTACGGTGGTGTTGGAATAAAAACTAAAACTTCACGATGAAAAAAGATGCAAACTGTCCATCGAAATAAGAATTTATGTAAACCAGTTGCTTTTCTTTTCGCTCACCAAGTCAGGAAGTCACCCCTATTACTCCCCCTTCATTCATAGAGCTAGGACTGTCTCCGATAACTTGGACCCCTATGCAAACAGTGAAACGGAGACCCCTATAATATGTGGGCTGCTTTAGAGATAAACATCATTATCCAACAAAAATTTCATAACATATTAGCGTGGGATAAGATGTTTCTAGATCGAGTTCAACTAGACGACTCATAGTCACCCTTTTTGCCATTCATATAACTCGGGCTTTACCAAGAAATATTAAACGCATTTAGAATTTTTACCATCTTCGCAAAACAAAAAATTAAGGAGAAAACAAAAAGATGAACAAAGCTCATCAGATGACAGAGTAACAAACCAACCAAAAAGAACAATTAGAACCTAACCTATCAACAAAGAGTCACTTATGGCCAGGAGGACTCAAACCAGAGACCCAACATGTAATATCAGGATTAAAACCAAAACCGAACTTGTTAAAAAAGTGTCAAAAAGAGGAAAAAGGGAATGGGCCAGCATTCGAACACAAAACCAAGCAAATCAAGCAGCGGTTTAAGGTGGCCAGCAGTAGCAGGCACCGCTAAAGCAAACTATCAAAACGATTCAAATGTTGGAGATGATGCACGCAATAATAAATTTAGCACATTTTTATGACGATTTCAACCCCTGGGGGCCATGTGCAATCACACAACCTGATAATATCAAAGTCAGCCCTTATGTTTCCTCACTATGCTTCTATGGCTGGCCACCGTGCTTCTCATTCTTAAACATCTCATCAAGGAAATTTCACTACCCTTTCAACGTCTCCACCGCCCACTCTCTCTCCTCCATGTTATCATCACCATTACTAAGACCCACAAGAAGGGAACCTTTTGATATATTCTCAGCCACACACGCCTCTACCTCCACCCACCCATCCTCTTCTCATTGATGCTCGCGCCCTTCTCCTTATCCACACTGTTCTTCCGTCAATTCCTCGAGCTTTTCTCACTTATTGTGATGTAGTCTTCGTTTGATCTAATTCTAAACATAATTTTCATTTTGAGTTATCTAAAACAGTCTCTCTTAGCACAGTGGTAACATTTCTTAGTGCTTACAAATGAGGCACTGGGGTTACCTTGTTATTGACTTATAGTGTATAATCTCGAAAGTGTAAGGACTACTTCCAAGAAAACGCTAAATCCCAATGTTACAATGAATTAAAACTCTAATATATTTATCACGACCATGGTATTAAATTTGGGCAGCGACATTGTAGTGCGCCCGCAATTATTTTTTGCGGTATCAACCACACTTAGGTGCAACAATCAATTTAGGCACCTATTGATCATTTCTAATAACAACGCAGCAACCGATAATCAATGCCATGCCTACACATGACATTAAGTTTAGGGTGTAACCTATGTTACTCAGACTCGTTTAGAAGTATCCGACACGGGTACGTGTCTAAGTGTCGGACTCGGCTATTTTTATGAAAAATATGCATATTTTGGTTCAAAACGAGGTGTCCAAGTGTCATACCCATGTCCGAGTGTCGAGTGTCGGACACAGGTATGCCAGGGAAATAGAAGAGTCGGAGTAACATAGGGTGTAACTAAGGCTCTTCAACAAGCAATCAGAAGTTGATCATAGAGCAAATTATATTCAGACTTCAGAGAAAACGTAATAAAACCATGCATACCTTGGTAAAGATAATGTTGTTCTCGTGGTTACAACTCTGAGAACACATTAGTGAAGAACCTGTTCAAATAGGAAAAGTTGGGGATTGGAGAAATAGGCGGAACCCTTTGACCTTTCTTCAGAAGCTCTTCCAAGTTAAGCTTCTTCAATGTCACAACTGATCTGGTTTCTTTCCAGACAAAAGCTAGCATTCCACCTTCAAGGGCAAAAAGGGTACCCGGCTTTGAGGCTGGATATCTAAACCCATAACCACTGGCAATACCTTCTCCATTAAATGCTTCCAGGACACCTGAATTCCAAGGAAATGACTCGCTTGAAGGCTGGTCAACATTCACAATGAACATAGCTGAACCATTTGGATATCGAACGTACTCGGTCCCTTCTAATATTTTTGTTGCTATAAGACGTCTTGGCCCTCGTGACTCTTTGTGATAAGAAAGAATAACAAAGAACAAAGCCTTTCGATGCTTATTTTCAGCCTGCTTGCCAGGAGGCCAGTCAAATGTTCCTCCCCATAAACCAGCGTATTCTTGGTCTACTGTTGGTACTTGAATGGGCAGCTTGTACAAAGCAAATATGCTGTCATCCATATAAGGCCATGCTTGGTAAAAAGCAAACTCCATCGTTGATGCATGTAATGCCAGTCCAATTGTGTCTCCTGGACTTACAATGTCATGAAGTTCAGAAGAATCCTCATCACTAACTGTCTTATCAATGTAGCCCTTTTCAAGCTTATGCATATTGATAAGCATCGCTCGACGCTCAGATATTTGAGCTACATCTTTCCGGTATCTATCATCATCACCTCTTAGACAAGGAAATAGCGAGGAACAAGTCGGATCAGGGACTTGTATACCGACCCCACCTGCCACGATCTCAAGCAATTTCTCCCTATCATCAAATGACAACTTGCTGAATGGCCTCATTACTGACTGAGCTCCATCTGTCTCTTTAGGCTCAACTTCAAGCAAAAGCACATTACAAGTCTTCTCAACTGACTTCACCGTCCCAGGATAAATATAATCTTGACCATTCTCCTTACCATGTAAAAAAAAAGTAGGTGCTCCATCATCGTCGCTTATGACCTCAAAGACAGCGGCCCACAGAATAGGATCACCTTCTATACCTGAAGGGCCAACTACTTGAGGGATAACTCGGCATGCAACAAAGGAAGCAAAACCAGGCATGACATAAACAACATTTCCCAATTCCGGATTCTTGTGAACCCATATTCCAACTAATGGTTTTACAATAGTGAGAAACCTACACAAGGCCTTGTACGATAGAACCGCCTTTCGCCACTCAGCAAGGTCTATAAATGATAAAATGCCAAGCGCTTCACACCGATTGAGCCAAATCTTGTCAAACACGGAAAGGACATTAAGAGTTTTGCAACATATGCTAAGATTGCAAATGTCTCTTGGTGAAAGGTTCCTTCCAATTATAGCAAGAATATCATCAGCCAAACTTACTAGCAAGCTAGAACCACAAGCTATATTTTGCGCCATAACAGTTTGCTGACGATCTAAATACCAAAACCTTGAGCTATAAATTCATATTCATCACTCTTCTCAACAAATCACTCACTGAACGAATCGGCCAAATAACAGGAACAGCTCAATCAAAGACTCAAACTGCAATTACAAATGAACTAGTACTCAGTTATAAATCAACCTCCCACGACAACAACAAACTTACCCCAATGCTTCTAAGGCTCCCTTAAAATAGCAAGTTCGTTGATTTCTGATGCAGACAACCTTACCCTCGTATATTAACAATATATACAAAGGTACAGACAAGTTATTTCCGAATACCCATAATGGTAGACATTTACCTTCCTCAATAAATATTACTCCGTCCAAATCATTTGTTTAGCGTGGATAACAATATCACAAGGAAAATAAAAGGTAAACAATTGATCGGGACATAAGAATTAAAAGGTAAACAATTGATGGTGACATCGTGAGTCAAAAATATACTCGGCTAACAAAGAACACATTAATCGGCAAATACCATTGAAATTTACAATTCAATGAAATTGGGCAGTCAGTTGAAAAAATTGTCCCCAAAGTAAACACTGATATGGAGCAGTACAACATTTACACAGTTCTTGCACAGTAAATCAAACACGCAAATTCAAAGGCATAAAATAAACTCGCTTATATTTCGTTTCAATCATTTATTTAACTTTAATCAAAATAACACACAGAGATAAAATTATAGTAAACAAATGGTTATAAAAGCTAACCAAATGCTAGCTATGAATGTACAGGGAGAATAGGAATGAATTGGGTTGACATACCATTAATTTTGCATCCAATAAGCCGAAATCCCATGCAAATTGGAAAATAATAAGGTGAAGAGCATTAAAAGTCTTTAAAACATAGTATCAAGAAATGAAAATTGAAGGAAATAAGAGAAGATTGAAGAATTTAAACGATAAAATTGTGGGAAAGTTGAACCTTCAAGTTGTGTACATGCACAATTGCACATCACGTCGTTTACGGGGCTGGGTCGTCCATGCCCACTTGCCTCACATCTAGTCTTCGTTTTTCCTAATTCTTATGGGGTTGGATTTAGGCATCGTTTGGTTGCCCACTCAATTTATGGGAATTCTAAAATCCCATAAATTGTGGTTTTGGAGGTTGTTTGGTTACACCATTTTTTATAAAATGGGGGAGTTTCAAACTCTATGGAGTTTCCAACACCTACATGATGGGGGATTTAACTACCTACCCTTCTCATGGTAATTGGAAACTCCTAGAAAACAAACTCCAGCATGAGCAACCAAACATATTCTTGCAATTCATGTGAATTTCGATGTGGGAGTTAAATTCACGTACATTACAAATTAACACATCAATTTAATTCATGGATGAACCAAACGAGACCTTTATTGTAATATGTAATATTAAGAACACAAATTCCATTTACGAGGGTAAATTCGTCTTAATCTTAAAACGGGTCAACTATCACATATAATTTATAAGACAAAAATAAAAAATGCATTGATATTAGCGAAAGTTTTGTCCCATTTATGCAAGTGGGGTGTAATTACACCCGTTTCATTTCTAACACAGATATATCTATTTTAAAGAATACCTATCAATAATTGCAAGGGCGTCTAATACCCCGGGCGGCGGCAATAGGCCTCCAGTTTTGGCCACTGAGTTTATAAGCTTTACTAATAAAATTCAATACAAACCTCGACGTGTACTAGACTTATACGTTCATATTTAGGGCCTCAATTTTTATGGTGTACCGGACATCCATTTACTTTAAGATGCCCCTGAATAATTGAATACATTTTTACCCGAAACAGGTGATATGGAGCAGAGAGTCGTCACCTATGTACAAGTCATCAGGTCCATCATAGATGGAATGATGCAAGAGTGTTCATATTATCGGTGATGTGGTGCGATGCACAGTGTGGCGGAGCCAGAATCGTTTTAAGTGTCGGGTTAATTCTAATGTAATTGTTATTCATTTGATAATTTCTTTTATTACGGGTTCTTAAAGACATAAAGTTTCCAAATCACTCAAATTTTCATGATAAAAAACGTCAACTTTTCGAAAAGCTCTCCACTAACTTGTATGTGGCTACCGATGCACCACTATCAACAACCCAAAGGTTTGGGTGCACGAGGCTGGCGGGTAGGAAAGATTACAATTGCATATTTTGCTTTAAGTTGACTACAATTCGAGGCAACATGACCGACTATGTCACATAAATGGCACCGACCTTTGTAGGTAGACTTGAAGTCGGATTCATGGTCGGGAGTATGGGCATCATGAGCACGGATAACTTCAATGATGGATCGATAAGTTTCATAGTGTTGGCTATTGGAAATTTTGGACGTGATGTCCTCTTCGTCCACGGGACATTCTAACGGGGCAAGATCATCAGTACATGCCTTGGATGGCGGTCGTGTACTCAGTTATTGTCATATTAATGTGGGTGGTGTTATAAACCTGGCCTTTTATTTGAAGAAGATGGTCTCTTGAGGAGTTGGCGAATGTCCTTGAGATAGTGGTCCAACAGGCTGCATAGGAAGAGGGGTGGTTAACAACGAAGTCTTTTGGCAACGACTGGGGAGGAGAGTGTAATACCCGGATATTTTGGGATCCGTACGAGAACCTTGGGATACGTGAGAGGGCCACCAGATGGGATAAGGAGTCATTCGAGAGTAAAATATAGCCTTACACTAGACCAAGTGAAACTTAGAGTAGACCGAGTGAACCTGTAGTGGACCTAGTAAGCTTGCAGTGGACCGAGTAAGTTACACTCGGTCGAGTAGAGTGTGCACTCGACCGAGTAAGCGGGACTTAGCCGAGTGGACCGAGTCACTCGACCGAGTAATGTTGTGTAGTACCCGATAAATGACATTTCGGCTCCTAACCCTAATTCATTTCTACCTTCTTCCTTATCTCTCCAAACAATCTCCTTTTTCTCTAAACCCCTCATAAACACGTTTATATGGGATTCAAGCTTGGATTAAGGGATTGTTCACCTATCTTTCCTTCCTTCCATCTATGTAAGTAAGATCTACCTTTTTTAGTATTCATAACCCTAACTTTTGGGGCTTTTGGTTATGGGTAATTATTTGATAATTAGTAGAGTAATATGTGTAATTAGTAGGTAATAATAAGGGTTTTTTTTATTGTATAATAGTATATGATGTATTGTGATAGTATTATGTGACTTGTATAGGATGAGACGGTTTCATAAGACGGGACTGTGTCGGATTCGAGTAGTTATTGAAGATTTGCTAAAAGGTAGGTTAATCCTACTCAGTTTCGGTATTGTGTGCATTGTTAATGGTCATTGGATGAGTTGTATTGTATCTCATGTTGGTAATTGAGGAATTGGAAAGTTTCACATGTGTAGGGATTGGCATCTATGGCATGTTGGCATATCATGTTGTATAGTTTATGTTGCATATTGTGTCGAGTTGCATATGTTGGAGATTGGTGGTGGTATCGTGATTATTATGGAGACGTAAGGCGGTTGGGAGACCGTCTTACGATTGAGTTGCCTTTTGGAGTTTCTTACTCTAAGAGAGATGTGCACATTAATGGCTTGAGTCATGGAGGGACACGTGAAGTTGAGTCACTTCGTCTGACAGGGGATCCGAGTCGCTCTCGGGCCCGGTACCACCGGTGTGTCTGGAGTACCTTTTTACGGGTTGCGGTCCGGTTGTTTTGGTGGACGATGCTGCCTTGCCGTCACCGAATTGTGGGTACGACTGGGTGTGTCTCGGTACCGGTGTGGTATTAGTATAACCGAGTCTCATTCATGTAAATGTTGCATTCCATAATCGTAGTCAATCGTCGTGTCTTACATGATTATATTATCGAAACTGACCGTTTGTGGCTTGTGTAAATTGTCACCTATTTTCGCGTGGCCTGTGTTGATCCATATGATATTTCCGATCATATGAGGAAGAAGTTTTGTACAAGTTGTTTTGGTGTCGCGCGGGAGATGAGACGAGCCTCAGATTTGGAGTTGAGTCGGCATGAGATAGAGTTGTTTAAAGGGTCGTAGTGGCATGACTTGTATTCATTTATTCATTTGTTTACATTTAAGTAATTCACTAAATTATTATTTATAATAAAGGCTTCTGGATTGTATCTCCGAAACACTACCTCGGGAAACCGAGATGGTAATGCTTCAATTGTCTTGGCAGGATAATTGGGGTGTTACAGAGAGAGTACCGACAATTGCACCAAGGATATGTTAATCTTAGTGGTAGAGTAAGCGGGGTTGGGTGATAGGCGGTCGCACACCTAACAAATATAAATACCCTAGTAACAAATGAATGTAGTAATAGGGGTCGAACACAAGGAGACGGGAGTTGCTAAATAAGTTGTTATGGAGAGAATTCTATCTAKGTCGGTTTGATTGGTCGATTGGTTTGATTGGTAAAAAATTGTAAATAGAATGATGAAAACAATAATGGTAAAAGAGTCTAGAGGTTTTGGGTCACACATGCATAACAAAATGATTCATATTAAATTATAAATGCATAATAAGGATAAATGTCTAGGCCTATAGACAACCACCTCTCAATATTATTGTCAAGCTTTAGACCGGGTTCTAACGAACTCTCGCTATGGTTAGATCGGTCTACTACAACATGCTTAGTGATAGGTCGTCGCCAACCTAGCAAAAATAATTTCCCTAAACGTGACACAAATAAATGTAGTACGTAGGGGCCGAATCCAGAGAGAAACGGAAGATTTACAAGTTGTTATGAATTTATCGGGATTGGGTTATTTTTTCGTTTTGGGTGAGAAAATGCAAAGTAAATAAAAATAAACAAGTAAATGAAATAAGCAATTGTAAATGAAATATGATTATCAAATATAAATAAAAAAGGTAGTCTAGGGATTTCGGGTCCTAACGAGCTTTCACTATGGCTAGGTCGATCTACTACAACATGCTTAGCCTAATACAATCYGTGCCTCTCGACTTATAGATTGTATAACAAATTTAATCCTAGAATGTGATCAATAAACCAAGATTAACATTACAAAACAAGCAAGTGTAGAAGCAAATATGCAATATTAAAACATGCTAATCTAACATATTAATATAATTACTATGCATGGCTTTCCTCATTCCCTAGACAATAGAAGTCTACTCACTCATGCCTAAGGAAATGAAAACTAGATATATAATGAACTGCATAAACATAATGTAAAGATTATATTAATAAAATGCAAATTAGAGATAAGATAAATAATGCAATAATAAACTAGTGAGAAAAGTAGATATGTAAAATGCTTGTAACTTTGATTATTAGAATGAAAATGTAAAACTAATAACTAAATGATAACTAAATAACAAAATGAAATAGAATAACTAAATAAAMTAACTATGAGAAYAATAATGAAATAACTAGAAGGAAATGAATTACCAAATGCAAATGAGAAACTTGAACTTGAACTTGTAATTGAATTAAACTTAGAACCAAAAGATTGTATGATTACAAATGTAAACTAATGACTTAAAGAAATACAAGAGAAAATTAGAGAGAAAATGATAAGAATATATGAAGCCTAGTGTATGAAAATTGCATAAGAAGTAGTATGGAATTTCTCTCTAAGGTCGGGGCTAGCCCTCCTTATATAGTAGTTTAGGATCTAAACGTGAACAACCCAAAGGAATCAAAAGCTCATAAATTCACCCAACCCCGATTGGAGGCAGGCCACCCCGATCGGGGTCGCACTAATCCGGGTTAATGGCCTTAATGGCCATAATAAAAGGCCATGGGATCCATTGTTTAGCTTTGAAGTGCCTTTAATCACCCGGGTAAATGCCCTGTTTGTGGAAAATTTTTGGAATCCTATGTTGTATTTCCACATCCATCC
>VHZZ01005320.1:1495-16530 GCA_009801015.1 Silene noctiflora
TAAATGAGCTTTTTAATCGATTAAACACGCAAAATTGAGTCGGAATAAGGTATAAACGCGGGGTAAAATACGACCAAAATATTACTTATCAAGTATAACCATACACCAGACCAAGTATGACCTAAACTAGACCTAGTGAGTTTGCAGTGGACCGAGTAGAGCTGTCAGCCGATTGAGTGGTTGGCACTCGGTCGAGTACGACGGTACTCGGCCGAATGGACTCGGTCACTCGACCGAGTGCGGCTAAACAATACCCGATAAAGCATATTTCGGGAGCTTATCTTAATTCATTTCATCCTTCTTCCATATCACTCCAATCCTCTCCGTTCTCTCTAAAACCCTCACAAATACCTTCTTATGGGATTCAAACTTGGATTAGAGGATTTCTCTCCTTATTCATCCTTCCTTTCACCAAGTAAGTTGAGATCTACTATTTTCTATTTCTTATGAACCCTAACTCTAGGGATTTGTTATGGGTAATTAATTAGTAATTAGTATGTGTAATATGAGTAATTAGTGGGCAATAATAAGGAGTTTTGTATTGTGTAATAGTGTAGGATGTATTGTGATAGTATTATGTGATTTGTATAGGATGAGACGGTTTCGTGAGACGCGATTGTGTCAGATTCGAGTAGCTTATGGATATTGCTAAAAGAGGTAGGTTAATCCTACACGGTTTTGATAATGTAAATGTGTGGTGGTATGCATATTGTCACTTAGAATCCATGAAAGAAGTAGTATTGCATTCACAAAGGTAATTGAGAATGGTAATGGGACTCATATGTGTCAAAAATGCATTATAACATGATGTTGGTGTGATGACTCGAGAGTCGGGATACTTGGATGCATTGTCATGGCATGGTTAGGAACATTGTCTCATGAGGAGTCATGTATTTAGTATATTGTATTTCGTATTGCATATATGTGTTTATTGTAAATGTTGGTGATTGTTGGAGGAGTTGTGGTGGTGATACTTGTTGTTGAGGAGACGTAAGACGGTTAGAAGACCGTCTTACACTTAGGTCACCTCTTGGAGCTTTCCACTGCAAGAGTGATGTGCACATTAATGACTTGAGTCATAGAGGGACACATGTGGTTAAGGCACGTCGTCTGGCAGGGGTCCGGTTAACGCCCGGGCTCGGTACCACTGGCGTGTCCCGAGTACCTTTTTACGGACTGCGGTATGACTGTTTGGTGGGCGGTGTTGCGGTGCTGTCACCGAGTTGTGGGTGTCGTGGACGTGTTCTTGGCACCGATGTGTTGGTTGCGGAGTAGTAGTGACTGAAGGCTTGTTATTGTACATTCATATTACATTTCATATTCATGCTTATATGTCATGTGTGATTGTTTATATTATTGAAATTGACCGTGTGTGGCTCTGTGTAAATTGTCACCTATTTCCGGGGTGGCCTGTGTTGATTCATATGATATTTACGATCATATGGGGAGCAGTTTGTTGCAGGTTTTGGTATCACGCGGGAGATGGGACGAGTTTCGGACTTGGAGTCGAGTTACATAGATGGTAGATAACATAGTTGAGTTGTATACTGTTTAGTTTACTTGGTCATTCATTTATTAGTTATGTAAGTCACTAAACTTGTTATTTATATAACTGTTTCTTATTCGTAATTCCGATTTCACTGCTACGGAGAACCGAGATGGTGACATCTCCCGATTACCTTGGCCGGGTAAGAAGGGTGTAACACCGCCTTCTTGTCCGCCAAGGACAATGGGAGGATGTTACCATCTCGTTTACCGAGGCGGTGAATCGGAGTTGCAATTAAGAAATAATTAACATAAATAAGTTATTTAGCGATTACATACATGATAAATGAATAACAAGTGAACTATACAAATATAACTTACCTATCAACTACGACATCTACATGACTCGACTTCACGTCTGGAACTCGTCCCGTATTCTGCTGCCACCAAATCAACCTGTACTCAACCGACTCCTCCATATGATTGAAAATATCATATGGATCAACACAGGTCACCCCGGAAATAGGTGACAATTAACACACAACCCAAACACATCATCATTTTCGATAATAAAACACAAAGCAATATATATAATTATGAAACATGACAAAGATATAAATAAGACACGGTTTCACCAATACCACACCGGTACCGGGACACACCCAGACGTACCCACAACTCGGTGATGGCACCGCAACACCGCCTACCAAAACAGCCGGACCGCAGCCCGTAAAAAGGTACTCGGGACACACCCGTGGTACAAGGCCCGAGAGCGACTTGGATCCCCTGCCAGACAGCGTGTCTCAACCACACGTGTCCCTCCATAACTCAAGCCATTAATGTGCAAATATCTCTTGGAGTGGGAAGCTCCAAGAGGCGACCCAAGCATAAGACGGTCTCCCAACCGCCTTACGTCTCCAATATCACAAGTAACCCGTCACAACTCCTCCAATAACCTCAAACAAGATAAATATACACATGAATGCAAACATGAACACAATATCGAATATGACTTCTCATGAAACATGCTACCAACATACTATGAATGTAGTCATGTGTCCAAGAATTCTGACTCTCAAGCCATCACAACCAATATCATGTAATAATGCATTTTCGACACATACATGAACCTTAACATCATTCTCAAGTATCATGGTGAAAGCAAGACTACTCTTATCATGAATGSCAAGTGACAAATGCAAGCAACACACATTTACATTATCAAAACCGAGTAGGATTAACCTACCTTTTAGCAATCTCCATAAGCTACTCGAATCCGACACAATCCCGTCTCATGAAACCGTCTCGTCCTATACAAGTCACATAATACTATCACAATACAACCTACACTATTATAGAATACAAAACCCCTTATTATTACTCAATAATTACCCATATTACACATACTAATTACTAATTAATTACCCATAACAAAACCCCCAAAAGTTAGGATTCATATGAAAGGAAAAAAAGGTAGATCTTGACTTATAGGTGAAAGGAAAGATGAACAAGGTGAGAAATCCTCTAATCCAAGCTTGAATCTCATTAGGAAGGTATATGTGAGGGTTTTAGAGAGAAGGGAGAAGATTTGGAGAGATAAGGAAGAAGGATAAAATGAATTAGGATAAGGTCCCGAGATTAAGTTTTATCGGTATTGTACAGTTGCACTCGGTCGAGTGCTGAGTCCATTCGGATGAGTGCCCTCCACTCGGTCGAGTACCGCCGTACTCGGCTGAGTGCAACTCACTCGGTCGAGTACTAGCCGTACTCGGCCGAGTATTAGCCACACGGTCCACTGAGGCTCTACTCGGTCCACTGCAACTTTACTAGGTCTAGTCTAGGTCCTACTTGGTTTAGTGTACGACTATAATTTACTCCCGAGTAGTCCCTTATCAAGTCCGGTGATTCTCTCACGCATCCCGAGGTGCTCGTATGGGTCCCACAACAACCGGGTATTACAATCTTCCCCCCTAAAATGAACTTCGTCTCCGAAGTTCGCCTATCTCCCTCTCCTCTCTATGCTTTATCGAGTCTCTTCCCGTCTCGTTACCGAATTTCAAGTCTTTCTCTTTGCCGAACACTTACTCTCCCCCTGCCACTTACGCTCTCATCTCCCTCACTTGACTCACTCTTTTAGTCCTTTGTGATCCTTACCGGGTACACTCTCATACTTGTACGCGTATCATGCATATTTCCCTTTAAATACCAATATTTCCTTTATAAATACCAATTGTTACATTCACTCCCCCTAAAAGAGAACTTCGCCCCGAAGTTCACTGCTCAACCTCGCTAATGTTCTCATAAATCGCCTAAGAGGGCCCATAATGGTAGGTTTCTGGTCTAACCACACTCCCTTGTTTACCACGGATGTCTCCTTACATGACGATGATACTACTTATACACTCTCCCGTTATGGTTTCCCGTAAGGTCAAGATACAAGTCCAACCTCAACGTTTGTGTTCTAATCTCATAACCAAGTTCTGATTCGTGTCACTATTCATGATCAAACATATATATATATATATATATGTGTGTGTGTGTGTGTGTGTGTGTGTATGTGTGTGTGTGTGTGTGCGCGCGCGCGCTCGTGTGTGTGTGTGTGATGGGATTTATACCCTCGGAACCGAAGTATATAATTCTATAAGGTGATGGCTCAACATGATTAACCCTATTTCTTACTATGGTTCAATTCCATCTACATTCTCGTTCGTATACAACTCATGTCATGATAAATTGCGTCACGACCACCACATCATCACACATGTGTCTATATTTATCTTTACTCCATACAATTATTTCGTTTATGACCATTACAAGACTCGGTTATGTATTGAACAACTATCATGAGGTCCATACATGGCATTCATCATATAATCACGGAAATAATCACATGTCACACGCTATTGTCACACATATTGAAGCTACTTGATTACATCAAACACATTTGATAAATGTCACTTTAAGCAATCACAACGCACTAGGAAACTTGGTCAAATGTAAACAATCCACGCAATGTAGTCATGCAAGTCCTAGTATGCCAAATCGACCACTCAAAAGACCATTGGGGTCACAAAAATATGGGTACTTACTCGATACTTGATCGGTTATAGGCAAAACGGCCTAAACAAATATGGGGCATAAATACCCACTCGGTCGAGTGAAATGGGTCACTCGGCCGGGTAGAATCCACTCGTTCGAGTGTCAACTAGGTAGAATGCAAGTAAAAAGGTTCATCACGGCACACTTAGTCGAGTAGGGCTGAACTCGGTCGAGTGAATGAAGAACTCGACCGAGTGTCACGAAGAAGAATTCCCTTCGAGGAAAATTGGCCTCCAAACTCACCTATTTTGCCAAACACCTACCAATAATCTCCAATGGTGATGGCCACCATCAACTTATTAAAGCACAAGCAAACTCTTTGGCCTTATGGCCGCGGTTACATTACAAATAAAACAAACGATTCCGAGTTATACAACCAACACAATAAGAGAAAAAAAAGTATCCGACTTGAACCATACTAAGCCTACCGAGTAGACTTCCTCTTACCCAACATGCACGCCCATTGGCTTAAGGTCTCGTCGCCATTATACACTAGCCTTTCCTTCTCCTCTTCCTCTTCTTCTTCTTCTTCCTCCTCATCTTCGTCTTCCTCCTCTTCTTCTCCTTCTTCCTCTTCCTCCTCTCGTTCCTCTTCCTCCTCATAGACATAACCCTCACTAGCCCCATACCCTCCATTGGCACCCCGGACTTTCCCGTTCCACTCCCTTTCCCTTGGAAGGTGTTGTCAAAGAAGCTCCCTCTAGCATAGTTAGGCCCCACCTAAGGGCCCAACAAATGTCCATCTCCATAGGGAATCCTCGTACCACAATCCGTGGGTTGGAGACCAAATGCCTTAAGCACCCCCGAAGTATCCCCCGGTATGGTCCAATAGCTAGGGAGATGAGCGGGTCTCACACCTTGGTTCCATGCCATCTCTGTAACACCCGCAATTTTCGTTTATAGTCTTAAAAGTAATTTAATAATTAAATTAAAGCAAATTATATTTAAATCTTATTTTTGGGTAAAAATATATTTTTGAGTGTAATATATATAAATATAATAATAAGTTCCGTCTTGAGTGTATAGTAGCCTTAAGACGTATTTTGAGTCAAAACCGACTCATCTTGTGTTGTCTTGGGCCTAGATATGTAAATAGACCCATTTATTAACTTCTCCTCACAAAAACCCTTCAAACCCTTCTCCTTCACTCTATTTCTCATCATACACTCAAATAAACAACACCATTGTTACTCATCTTCTTCCTCAACCTTCAAATCCTCATAACTCCTTCGTTTTTAGTCCGTTTTGAGTGCCGTTTGCGTCATTCTTCTCCTCTCATCGTCCCTCATCTTTCTAAGTAAGAAAATGCTCATCTAGAAGACGTCCAAAATTCTGTCCCGTCTCAATAAGTCTCGAAATTCGTGTCCAACTCGCTCCCTTGTTGTTTGGGAGAGATTTGGGAGTCCCGGGAGAAGATAGTTGCACTATTGGAGGCTCACTCGAAGATTAGGAAGCAAAAGGTAACGGTGAAGGGTTACTCAACTTTACATCAATTTTGTATGTATACATATGTGGTTGTAGCATTAGGATGTTAAAGTTGTTAAAGTCTTATGCTTTGTGATGTTTCAAGCTTGATTATGGTTTCAAATGTCAAATTCTTATGAAGTATAGATGGTTAGTTGTGTTGATGGTTAAATTGTGTTATAATTATCATCTTTATCATGTTTAATGCTATTTCTATGAAGAATTTATGAAAAGTTGAGTAAATGTAAACAATTGGTTGAAATATTGGTCATATGTTGGATGGTTGTTGGCTTACATGCTGGATTACATCTTATACGTGTTTACCGTCTCATGAAAAATGGAAATTTGTGTTGGGAATGTGTTAAGTATGTGAAAATGGAGATTTTACGTATACAGGGGTCCCCACCCGGTGGGCCCACGGCCGGTCCACTGGCCGGTTGGAAACCTCCTGGACGTTGTCTTGCAATTTTGGAAAAAAAATATCATCAGGTGCCTCCAGCCGGTGGACCGGCAGCCGGTGCACTGCCGGATGGGAGCACACTAATGCCTTTCTGTTTATAAAGTGTAGGGATACTGTCCCAGCCGGTGGACCGGTAGCCGGTTGACCGGCCGGGAGCACACCTATGTTAGTTTTGCACATTTTGCCTGTTGTCCCAGCCGGTGGGCCGGTGGCCGATCCACTGGCCGGCTGGAAACCCTCTGAATGTTTTTCTTCATCGTCTTATTACATGTTCTCTATGCCTTGTTAAGATGATTTGTTTATACTTTAATATCAAATGAGCATGTGTATGTTACCTGGAGATGTTGAATCGGTTGGGAGTTTACCTTCCGGTTGGCTGAATCGGTTGGGAGTTTACCTTCCGGTTTGGTTGTATTGAGTCTTGAATGTGGAGATGTTGAATCGGTTGGGAGTTTACCTTCCGGTTTGGTTGAATTGGTTGGGATTTTACCTTCCGGTTTGGTTGTATTGAGTCTTGAATGTGGAGATGTTGAATGGGTTGGGAGTTTACCTTCCGGTTTGGTTGAATGGGTTGGGAGTTTACCTTCCGGTTTGATCGTAATTTGGACATGCTATAAGTTGGCCTCTGAGTTAAATTACTCTTATGTTTGTCTTGTTCATAATCGTGATTTGGACATGCCTTAAGTTGGCCTCTGAGTTAAATTACTCTTATGTTTGTCTTGTTTATAATCGTGATTTGGACATGCCTTAAGTTGGCCTCTGAGTCAAATTACTCTTATGTTTTTCTTGTTCATAATCGTGATTTGGACATGCCTTAAGCTGGCCTCTGAGTCGAATTACTTTTATGTTTGGATGTTTATTCTTGATCCTATTGGACACTAACGGTGAGATGCAAGCCGTTAGTTGCGATATAATTCCTGTGCATATCATTTCATTCTCATATGCTTACATTTATCTCTTATTTGTTATCATTCATGGATCGTTATATATCGTCTTGCGTTGATTTAGCAAGTTTATGTTATGAATGAAGTTAATGATCAATTATCATGTATGCTTACATGTTTAACGTACTTGTTTATGTTCGATTTGATGTATTGTGGCTAGGAGAACCCTGAGTTACTCCCCACTGACTGTGGCATTCATGTTTCATGAATGACAGGTTTGTGATGCAGATTTTGAGGTGAAGACGTGTGGGCTAGCGAGCATGACACCTTGGACCTAGTAGTAGACAGTAGCCGTTATACTTACCCGTCGTACTTATTCATTACTTTTTATTCGTGGGATATCTTTTCCCTGGACTTTGTTGTATAACTTATTTATATTTCCGCATGTTTATAGTATTTTGAACTCGCTTCCGACTTGAACTTTAGTTATGTTTAAAAAGTTTTAAAAATCTCATGTTTTTCGCTGTTTTTACTTAAGTTTAATTTATCCTATCGATCGGGGGTTCACAATCTCGTGCATATCCCTTATTGTTAAGCCGGTGTTGATATGGTTAATGAGCTCCGCCATGTTGTAGTTTTGGTCGTAGATCGGCGGGGGTTGGGCGAACTTATGAGTGTAACTAGGAGGTGGTGAGGGCATAAGCATATGAGGTGATGAACGGGGTGGTAGGGAGTCAAGGTCTCGTCCGACCCTCAAGTCATCGAGATCGAAGGTGAACTCACGGGGAATGGTATAGTGCTTGGCCAGCGGATGAGGGGGTCTTTCTTCCGTTAGGTGCGCAATCTTGGTATCCTTCGCGGGTAGTCTTATGTACTCATCCCCGACTAATTTCCAAGCATTACCTCCATCCCTCACTCCCGCGAGCCAATCGACTCCCAATCGCTTATAGGCTATGTCAAAGTATGGTACTACCATTGTCAATGGTATATCAAGCTCCTCCGGTTCATAACCCAACAATCCCTTAGCCATCCGGGTTACAATGGCACCACAATCCAATGAACACTTGTCTGATATGGACAACCTCTCTAGGGCACGACACACCATAGACACGGCGTTGAAGTAGAAGTGCTCCTCATGATAAGGGTTTAAATAAGAACTCAAAAGAAAAACTTCTGTGGAGTTCAACTTACTCACATCCTTCCTCCCGTAGAGGAGATGGGTAAAGAGACGCATGGTGATCCTTAATATCGGTTGCTCTACATCATTAACTTTAATGTTGCTCACCAAGGTACCCACATTTCCCGAATATAGATCAAAGAATTTGGTATCAATCATCCCCTTCTCCACCTTGTCAAAGTGGAACTCGATCTTCTTGTTAATCCCTAAGCAAGTTGCAAACGCATCACATGTCATCATGAAAGAGGTGTTCTTAAGCCTAAATTTTACCGCATGGTGTTTCTCATCATAAATATAAGAGCTTAAAAATTCCAAGGTGAGGTTGTGGTAAGATATTTCCTCCAAATTATACAACCCCTTCATCCCGAGAATATCAAAGATCTCACTCACCTCTTCTTCTATCCCTAGTTCCCTTCGAGCATTTTTCGACACACACAGAGTTGGGGCCATCCGTCTCTCGGCTAGGGTAAGGAAGTCCTCCCTATGGTTCTCACTTTCAAAAACGATACCCAGGAATCCCGGAGCGGTGATGGTGGGTGGGGCTACCGGCTCTTGTCGTGGTTGTGCGGATCGGCTATTCCTCGTGGTCCTCAGCATGCTACAAAAGGAGTTTTCACAACAAGACATATGATATAAAGAATAAGAATCAAGTATGATTTGGAAAAGAAAGGAAATTTCCACACTTCGAATGGGTGACTCAACAATTGAATGAAATGTGACATGTTCTCCTCATAATTTGTTGAGCAAGGTTCACTTAAGATAGAATTTCCGAAAAAGTGTAGTCTTTTGAAAGTGCATAACTTTTCAGTTTAATTCGAGAATAACCAAGTTCCAACAATTATAAGGTCTTTGACACGATTAAACAAGGATCAAGCATGAAAATTTTAGACTTGTAGTATGCACACTTAGTCATTTCTGACACTTCTAAAGATATGGAGTCACCTTAGTAATGCCCAACAATGCTTCATACTATTAGCCAAGTGTGAAGCCCTCATAAGACAAGTAAGGCATATCCCAAGGGTAGAAAAATAGAAATGAAGCAACGTATGCTAAAATTTTGAGACTCTTGGGTAAAAATCTAAGACGAAATTTTTGGTGTAAGACTATATACATCATTGTTGATAAGGATTTAAGATGATATAAAACGATTAGACCATGTTCCAACATCATAATCACCATTTAGTCATGCTTAACAAGATGGTTTCGAAAATTTAGTCCAACTTTTAAGACGACAAAACCGATTTTAACTATGTCACGACAACATCCACAACTATTATGACTTATGACACCATTAAACCGTGCTTAAGATGAAAATCACAACCCGTTCACTAGTCATGTGACTCGAAAATTTTGGGCAAAATGGAAGACGAAAATTTCATTTTTGAGCCAATGTATCACATTACTAGTGAAGGTAGTATTCTTATAAGCCAATTAACACAAGTTTTACACATGAAAAATCAAAATTTCGGCATGAACTCTCTTAATTTTGAAACTATAAGACGAATTTTTAAGACAAAATTTTCACAAATAAGACAAAATACATCCATAACAACAAAGGTTAGGCCTTTGTTGTTCAATTAAACCCAACAACAAACACCAAAAACGAATTATTGAATCCAACATCAAAATTCCGAGTTCTCCATTCATTGGACAATTTTCAACATGAAAATTCGATATTTAACTACAACAATGCCATAAAGACTAATTACTATCATGAATTAAGTAAAAACATGCAAACAATAGACAAATCTTGAAAAAATTAGTGTAGATCTAGACAAAAAATAAATTGGGGAAAAATATAAGAAGAATGAATTACTCACATTGTTGAATTAGTATGGATTAATGAAGTAAGATTCTTGTGTTTAAATAGAAAATGAAGCAACTGGAGTGTTTGAATTACTTTTAGAGAGATTTTGATGGTGAAAGTATGAGGAAAAGTGAAAAAAAGAAGAAGATAAGATGGAGTAAAAAGTAGATTTTACTCGATTTCTCAACCCGTGTAGGCCACTCGGTCGAGTGGAGATTTCACTCGGTCAAGTGTCCGAGTCCACTCGGTCGAGTTCCAGAAAGTTTCCAAATTCTGAAAAATTGGTCCACTCGGTCGAGTGCCAAGGTCCACTCAGTTGAGTGAATCGTACTCGGTCGAGTGTTCACTCGTACCCGGCCGAGTGCCTTTTTATAGTTCGAGATCTCCGATTATACTTAGATGGTAGTGTCCCTACATCAAAAGAAAAGATTCGGGGCACACTGGCTTCTGGTGATACCTTCCGAGTTAGTTTACACGCCAACTAACTTACCGTTATTGGCACACTATCCTCGTACTAACGCTTATGTAACCTAACGTCATTGCTACTCACACTTAACAACACACTAGTGAACTCGAACATACATACGACATAAAGGTCAAGTACTCGGGACACACCCGTGGTACCGGGCCCGAGAGCGACTCGGATCCCCTACCAGACGACGTGTCTCAACCACACGTGTCCCTTCATAAATCAAGCCATTAATGTG
Organism: Silene noctiflora; assembly: GCA_009801015.1. NCBI lineage: Eukaryota > Viridiplantae > Streptophyta > Magnoliopsida > Caryophyllales > Caryophyllaceae > Silene > Silene noctiflora. Next base: position 12,579 of record VHZZ01005320.1, read on the forward strand.
CACATCTCTCTTGCAATGGGAAGTACCAAGAGGTGACCCAAGCGTAAGACGGTCTCCCAACCGCCTTACGTCTCCAATATCACAAGTAACCCGTCACAACTCCTCCAACAACCTCCAACAAGATCAATATACACATGAATGCAAACATGAACACAATATTGAATATGAATTCTCGTTCAACATGCTACCAACATACTATGAATATAATCATGTGTCCAAAAATCGCGACTCTCAAGTTGTCACAACCAGTATCATCTTATAATGCATTTCCGACACATACATGAACCTTAACATCGTTCTCAAGTATCATGGTGGATGCAAAATTACCCTTATCATGAATGCCAAGTGACAAATGCAAGCAACACACATTTATATTATAAAAAAAGAGTAAGATTAACCTACCTTTTAGCAATCTCCATAAGCTACTGGAATCCGACACAATCTCGTCTTATGAAACCGTCTCGTCTTGTACAAGTCACATAGTACTATCACAATACATCATACACTATTATAGAATACAAAACTCCTTATTATTACTCACTAATTACCCATATTACACATACTAATTACTAATTAATTACCCATACAAAACCCCCTAAAGTTAGGGTTCATAAGAAAGGAAAAAAAAGGTAGATCTCGACTTACTAGGTGAAAGGAAAGATGAACAAGGTGAGCAATCCTCTAATCCAAGCTTGAATCTCATTAGGAAGGTATTTACGAGGGTTTTAGAGAGAAGGGAGAGGATTTGGAGAGATAAGAAAGAAGGATGAAATGAATTAGGATAAGGTCCCGAGATTAGGTTTTATCGGTACTGTACAACTCCACTCGGTCGAGTGCTGAGTCCACTTTGACGATTACCTTCCACTCGGTCGAGTGCACTCCACTTGGTCGAGTATCGCCGTACTCAAAGAGTGCAACTCACTCGGTCGAGTACTGGCCGTACTCGGCCGAGTGTCAGCCACACGGTCCACTTAGGCTCTACTCGGTCCACTGCAACTTGACTAGGTCTACTCTAGGTTCTACGTGGTCTAGTGTACGACTATACTTTACTCCCGAGTAGTCCCTTATCAAGTCCGGTGATCCTCTCACGCATCCCGAGGTTCTCGTACGGGTCCCACAATAACCGGGTGTAATACATCAGATTTATGGTCTTTGCCTACTCGACCCAGTATGGGGTAGTCGACCGAGTATCTGTTGTGAGTAGTCTGTCAGAGTTCTGTTTGTCGTGAACTCGGGCGAGTGAGTTAGCACTCAGTTTTGTATGGCTTACTCGATCGAGTGTCCTGCACTCGGTCGAGTGTCTCGCACTCGACCGAGTGTCCGGTTTGTTACGGGTTTTTCCGCGGTTTGATATAAATAAGACGGGAAGCATGTTATAATATTAAAAATATTTCATAAAGCACTTTAACACTTTTCCACAAAACTAAACAACGTAAACTGCCTCTCTCTTATTCCTATCAATCCTAGGCGAGTTCATCACATATCTTGGGGATTTCCACATCAGTGCATTTGCATTCGTCAGGGTAAGTTATTTGGTCTAGTCTTTTATTCTTTTGTTTTAGATTGATGAAACCCTAATTTGAGTATTTGGGGGTTTTGGGGGTTTAGAGTGTTGGTCATTTTATGTGTTCTTGATTGTTGATTATCGTGTTGTAGGTGACGAAGTGTTATTCATTGTGCATTGGTTTGGTTGGCTGCGGTATAATGGAGTGTGAAAAGGTAGGGTTTCCCTACTTAGTTGACTGTAGAATGATATGTATTACAATGTGACGATCTTTGCTACTATTTTATGATATGTTTATGCTATGTTTGTGATATGGATATTGTTGTTGGAGTTTGGAGTTTGTATTGTGAGCCATTGCGAGAGATGGTATCACCCCATTGTTTGCCTCTTGTGTTTCTCGACGCAAGGGAGATGTGCACATTAATGGACTTGGGTTCGCTCATGCGTGAGTGGGGATTTTGGTGGTAAGGCTGCGGTCCCCAATGGCGGCGTGGATTACCTGTTGCGATGGATAATCTAGCAGGACTACACACCTTTGTGTGTAGTCGGTTACTGGTTACTATGGAGTTTGGAGTGGTGGTTATGGTTACAGTGGATGTTTATGCTTATGTATTGTTATGCCATATTATTGTATAGTTGACATACCCCGTTTCTGTTTTCAAAACTGTGGTGATTCATTCGGGGATGGTGAGCAGTTGGTTTAGCAGGTGATGATGATTATCATTGTTGATGTTGCTGCGGGGATTGGCAGAGCGGAGTCATCACCAGTTATTTAGCAGGTGATGATGATTATCATTGTTGATGTTCCAAGTATGTTTCATTATGGTTTCTGTGATGTACACTGCCTCGGGTAACCGAGCTGGTAGCACTTCCAGATCTCAAGGTAGTCCTTGATAAGGTGCCTTGGGGTATGGGGGTGTTACAAAGTGGTATCTGAGCGACGATTTTGGAACTTAAAACCAATGAACCAATGAACTTAGGATGTCTAAATAAAATGAATCCGGGTAGGAGTGGTTTAGAGCTACCGAAAAGGCTTGGGAGACGTCCTAAAGCCGCACTTTGCCTTTAAAACTTTGAACCGGTCACTATGGGGTGTCAAGGGTCGTTGTATGTTTATATGTTTCATGTGTATTGTAATACCCCATATTTTAGGATGGTCAATGCAAAGTCAACATTTATGTTTTATAATTGTATTTCAAACGGAATTGTTTTACGGGATTATTTTACGTAAAGTTGTTATTATTTTACAAACTGTATTTTAATAATTACTTCGCATTTATAATTATTTTATAAAATGATATTCTATTTTATATTTTATATTTTGTAATTTAATTTATTTGTATTTCATATTTATTTCCCTATTTCATATTCATTTCATATTTATATTTTAAATCCTTATTTAATAATTAAAACTACAATTCTTCCTAAAGTATAATATGGACCGAAATTCCATACTATTATTAATATTTCGGTATTTATTTTATAAATAATAATTATAATAATAATAAATATATATTTTCCTAAAAACGAATTTGGAAATCCTAATTAAGCTCAAATTCTTTATTTTTAAAATACTATAAATACCCTATAAATAGACCTATGGTATTAATAAATCAAGGAGAATTTTCAATTCTAATTTTTAGTATTTGCAAACCCTAATTGCCTCACAAGTAAGTTATTAAACCGTCTTAAATTCATTATTAATTCGTTTATTACCTTGCTCGCACACCGTCTTATGCTAATAATATATTCGACTATGCTTGACCTTGGACCATAGTAATTGACCTAGGACGGACTATGAACTACCGTGACCAGACCTGACCATAGTGGGGCCGCCTTTGACCGTCTCATATGTGGTTATAGGAGGTGTCAGGTATACGCCGTAAGAACAAGGACGCGAAATTGAACCTRTCTTGGACTCGACTTGACCTAGGTTTTGGGTTGGTTAGTGACTAGGTGGTTTAGTCAACCATGTTGGGTGGTAAGGGAGGCTTTCATGGTGGTGGTTGCYGGAAAACGAAGGGTAACTGATTTCGTTGCGGGTTTTYRGATTATAYGTTAAGGCGAGTTGTTTGTCGTACTTGWGGGTTGTCATGGYAAGGGGACGGTAGGATTGGGTTCCTGGGTGGTAGTCGGTCTTGGGGATGGTGTTTGGTGGTTGATGGTGGTTGTGCGTGGGAAACAGGGGAGCAAGGAAACAGGGGCGTGTGTAGTGTTGTCTTAGAAGGGCGATGGTGGCGTGTGTTAAGACTGTTTGGGGGAGGCGATGAAGGAGCTGGTGTTGGTCAGGGCAGTCGTGGTGGATTGGACGTATATGGGTGCTTGTCGGGATGTGTGGACGTGGGTTAGAGGTTTGTGTAGGTTTGTTTGTGTTTGTTAAAGTTTTGGGTTTGTCTATAATAGTTTTCATTCGTATATTACGTAGCAATGATTATTATATATATGATT
>VHZZ01005321.1:37950-60769 GCA_009801015.1 Silene noctiflora
CCACCATATGGACATCACTGAACTCTACATTGGAGCATAATCCGATGTCCATATGCCAAAAAGTCCGATGTCCATGACCGTTTCTGTAGTAGTGACTCTAGAGAAAGCGCAACTGATGCGCCTCTCAGAAGGAATGCAACTCTTGTTACACCTCTTCTCGAGGCTGCTTTGCAGTTGCTGCTCTTTTTTTATCTCGGTTTGCGTGCCTTTGTTCTTTTCTCCAATTTTTGATGATTTATTTAATCTTTTTTCTTCTAATTTATCTTTTGGGGTTTTCTACGTAGTACCCCTCTGTTTTTTCGTTTTCCACACCATAATACTCCTTCACTTTTTAAAACATCAATGATACCCCCTAACTTTTGCAAAAACAACAAAGCATAGCCCTAAGTTTTTGTTTCGTCAAGTTGGTCCGTTAAATGCTGACATGGCTGCCTGTTTGGCAATACGAAGTTACATGGCGGTGATTAGAAGATGATCATATGGAACTTTAAACTCTTAATTTCGTTTTAGCAGATTAACCTGTTTTTAACTCTTTTTTTCTTCCTGATTTTCCAGCATTGAAATACTTCTTTTCCTCCATTGGTGCACAAAAAATTAATCAACAAAGGTAACCAACCACCGATCCACCTTCATTACACCACCATTTGTTTACCTTACTTCGTGATACCACCATTGAGCCGCATAACCACCTATAACCACCTCACATCTTCGCACCACCTCGCAATAACACCTCCACATTCAAGTGAAATAATATTATTCCATCACGCGATTCCATTCAACATCCATCACCTTCATTCATATATGCATCAATCTTCTGTCTCTATGTATGTATCATTCTTTCTCTCCCTCACTTATACGAAGTATATTTCAAGCTTCTTTACTTCTAATTGCTAACATTTGCATTACTTTATCCCATTTTTCTTAGATCTACATTATACGTCGGAGCACTGAAGATTTGGTGCTTCGGTTGTTTATGGTGGAATAGGGGTTGTGGGTGGGGTTAGGGTGGTTATGGGTGTGAGATGAGGGTGAGGATAAGGATGTGTTAATTATTATTTATATATAATTAGTAGTTAGTTGTGTGTTTAAGTTAAACTAAATGCCAAACTCACTTCCACGTTAGTAATTAACGATCCATTTTGACGGAATAAAGACTTATGGTCACGCTTTGTTGGTTTTGTTAAAGTTAGAAGTACTACTGATGTTTTATATAGTGAAGGGCTATCAAGTAGAAAAGTCATTTCATAATTATTTAGTTATCCTTTTTGGTCTCTTTTATTGTTTTCCCACATTTTATTTGTTTTTATTTCTCGTGAAAACCCGTTTTAGCATCCGTATGATGTAAAATCGTCATCCTTGTTGTATTTTAATCCCTTTATATTGTTTATGTTTCACATGTAATCAATCTAAATTCCTACTTCGACTTTCTAGTCTTGATTGTCTAATTCACCGATTTAATATAATTCACATGTTAGGTTCAAGATGATACTTGTTGTATAACATGCATTATAATCAACATAAACGGAAATCTCAATCATTAGTAGAGGCCACTATCGAGGTGGGTGGGATTAGGTGTTCAATTAAAGAGCATTCTATAACGTACCCTCACCCCTTACTTAGAATCTCTGTGAACATCCGTGTTCATTGGCATTACGACAGTCATTCTAGACATAGATGCTAAGGGGAATGAGTCTTTATCTTTAGTATCTATATCACATTCTGTTTTGTGCTTAATCTGATATAGCATAAAGTTGATTCAAACGGTTTCAAATTTTCCACAAAATTGGTGGCGACTCCTCAAATGCAGGCTTGTTCAAACCTTTCACCGGTTTTTAAGCCTTTCAAATTGTCACGAACCCATGACGTGTTTCTTATGAAGTTCCGTGGCAAGATTCGCCAACGTAAACGCGCGGGTGCGCGCGACGTAGGTGGCGTTGGTCCGCCCATTCTCAATATATGTGTAAAAATTTAATACTTTATTAGTTATGTTGTTTGATGTTGAATGTATGTATGTTGAATCTTATCATTGTTGTGTTAGTCCTTCCAATAATGTGTGAGTAGATAATTACTCGGGTTTAAGGGGATCCTTTATGGATATTTGGGGGTTGATTTGAATGTTGAAATGAATGAAAAAGTGTTGGGTAATTGCCGGTTATCTTGTACATTGAAAGTGTTTGTTAAATTACTTGAATGAAAGTTCTTCTCTTTCACTATTTTATTGACTTGTTTAGAGACGTAAACCTTAACTAGTTTTTAGATCACGCAAGTATGGTGGGTTTACTTTGTGTGATGGGTGGAGTATCTCTACAAATTGTAGTTGGCATAAAGGGGGAAAGCTATGGGTTATGTGGAAACCCAATTGTTTTGATATAACTTTTCTATCTTATGGAGCTCAATATATTCATATGCTGGTTGTGTCTAAAACTGATTCTAATTCTTTCTTACTGACCATGATTTATGCATTCAATGGCATTCATGAGAGGACTGAGCTTTGGAAGTTTTTGAAGAGTGTAGCTGCTAGTTGTGAGTTGCCTTGGCTGTGGGCAGGTGACTTCAATACTGTGTTATCCCCAGTGGAAAGACTAGGGGGCTCTACAATTGATGCTGAAATGGAGTACTTTCAGGATTACGTTTCTATATGTGGCATGGAGGATATTAAGGCTATTGGTGCACTATTCACCTTGTCAAATAAACAAGAGGCAGTTGATAGAGTTTATAGTAGATTGGATAGGGTTATGGGTAATCAAGAGTGGCTGGCAGATTTTGGAGATTATATTGTTCATTTCCATCCTGAAGGTGTTTTTGACCACTGTCCTTGCACCATTGTGAATAGAAGAGTTGACATAGGTGGTAGGAAAAGCTTCAAGTATTTCAATATGTGGGGCATGTCTAGTCTATTTAAATATTGTGTGACAAGTGTTTGGCAAACAAAAATTGATGGTACTAAAATGTTTCAAGTTGTAAAGAAGATGAAGACCTTGAAACCAGTGCTAAAAAATCTCAATAAGCACTGCTTCTTTGATATTGAGAACAATACTACCATTATGAGCACTATTCTGGAGTAGATTCAAAAGGAAATTGTGGATAACCCTGGTTACCTGGAATTGATGCAGAGGGAGATGGAAGTGGCTCAGGAGTTAAGGTGTTTAATTGAAGCTAGGGATAGCTTCTTGATTCAGAAGGCTAAGGTTAAATGGTCCTTGAGTGGTGATCTAAATACCTCTTATTTTCATCATGCTATAAAGAAGAGAATGATGCTGAATAAAGTATTAATGATTGAGGATATGTATGGTCAACAATGCTTGGAAGGGGATCAGATTCAAAATGCTTTTTTAGATTATTATCATGATTTACTTGACAATGAAAGTACTACTACTGATGTAAATTTTAGTGTGGTCAGAAAGGGGAGATGCTGCAATCAAATGCACTGTGACATTTTAAACAAGCCTATAACTGCTGATGAAGTCAAGAGTTGCTTATTTAGTATCCCTAAGGACAAGGCACCTGGTCCAGATGGGTATACTAGTTAGTTTTTCAGGGATGCTTGGGAAGTAGTAGGGAAAGATGTGTGTGATGCAGTGATTAATTTCTTTGAAACTGGAAAGATGTTAGGCCAGATTAACTCAACAATAATTACTCTCATCCAAGATATTGTGAGAATGTATAATAGGGAGAATGTGTCCCCCAGATGCTTGTTTAAGCTTGATCTTCAAAAAGCTTATGATACAATTGAATGGAAGTTTGTGGATCAAATGCTTGAAGCCTTGGGTTTTCCTGATAAGTTTAGAGGATTGATTATGACTTGTGTTACTTCCACCTCTTTCTCTTTAAGCCTTAATGGAGCCCAATTTGGTTTTTTCAAGGGGAAGAGAGGCCTTAGATAAGGAGATCCAATTTCTCCTCTTTTATTCACTGTATATATGGAGTACTTGACCAGAGTGATTGAATATGCTACTTCCAAGTGGTATTTCAGGTTCCGTCCAATGTGTGGGAGGCTAAGATTGAACCATCTTCTGTTTGCTGATGACCTATTACTCTTCTGTAAAGGGGATGTCAGATCTATTATGTTGCTATTGAGAGCTTTCTCAACTTTTTCTGTTGCATCAGGCCTGAAAGTTAATGCCTCAAAGTTAGATGTGATTTTTAAAGGAGTAGTTGAGGGGATTAGGAATGATATCTTACAAATATCTGGTTTTCATGAAGGTACTTTGCCAATTAAATATTTGGGGATTCCCATTCAAGCTACCAGGTTAACTAGGCATGATTGTAATGTGYTGGTGGATAAAATAGTKAATAAARTAAGAGGGATTGGGGCTAGGAAGTTGAGTTRTGCAGGGAGACTAGTCTTGATCAATTCTGTTTTTAATACTCTACATAATTATTGGGCATCAATTTTTCTGATTCCAAAAGTGGTGATTAAACAAATTGAGGCAGTGTGTAGGAACTTCTTATGGGATGGTGGCTCTGAATATAACAGGGTTCCTTTGGTAGCTTGGAGTAAAGTGTGTTGTCCTAAGAAGGAGGGTGGTCTGGGAATTATTGAAGCTGGGGTGTGGAATATAGCAACTGTTAGTAAGTTATCCTCTTGGATTTATATGAAAGCTGATAGACTATGGGTGCAATGGGTGGATCATGTATATTTAAAAGGAGTTTCTTAGTCTGATTATCATCCTCCCTCTGATTCCAATTGGAATTGGAGGAATATTTGTAAAGTCAGGGACATTATGTCCTCTGGCTATCAGAATGGCATTTGGGGTCAGGACCCTAGGGGTTACTCTATTAGTTCTGGGTACCTCTGGTTAAAAGGTGTGCACCCCCTTGTCCAGTGGTATAAGGAGGTTTGGGACAACTGGTGTGTTCCTAAACATTCCATGATCGGTTGGTTAATCAAGAATGAGGCTCTAAATACTAATGGCAAAGTTAAAAAGGATAGGAGTTAGTGATACAGATAGGTGTCTGCTGTGTGACAGGCACTTTGAAACTCATGAGCATCTATTTGCTTCTTGTGAGTTCTCCTGCAGAATTGCAAGCAGCTTAGAGGTTTGGTTCCAGCTAAAGATGGATGGTAATGGTCTGAGCTATACAAAGATTCAGAGGAAAGTTTGCAGAATGGCTAAGATGGCCTGTTGGTACAGAATTTGGCTGGAAAGAAATAGTTGCAGGGTTGATCAAAAGGTGACAGTAAGAGATAAGGTGGTAAGTGATATTAGAAAAGCAAGTTCAATGTCGAATGCAGCATCTTATGCCCAGGAGAGTATTACAAGCTGATAAGGAGTGGTGTAGTATTTGATCTCATTGAATTGTAATAGAAAAAATGGAATGAAGGATGTAATATATTGTCTATACTTTGAATGATAATGAAAGCTTACATTTTACCAAAAAAAAAAAAGTATGGTGGGTTTGGACTAGCTAGTAGGGGGAAAGCTCACTGGATGCAATTTAAGAGGCGTCTCATATCGAAGGATAGTGGGTGACATTTCCTAGACTAGAACCCAACCAATAATCTACCTTACACTCGACTCACCCCTCCTCCTACATTGGTGAACCCAATGACCTCAGACTTTTTCTTATTTGATTAAACCCTCTTCTTTAGATTGCGTTTAGTTATTATCTTAGCTTAATTTTATATATCCTTTAATAGTTCATAGCTTAATTTCAAACCTAATCAACACTTGTTTAGACTAAACAAGACTTGACCAAATTGTATACAAACCCACAACATCTTCGTGGATCGATCTCAACTTACCCATTACATTTGTTGAGTCTTTTGTTTAATTAGGTCTAGCGATTAAAACCTATCATTGCGTCATATACTTTACTTTGATTTCACTATTCACGCTACTTATTTATAATATAATGTGTTTAGTATAATTAAAGACGACAAAACAGTTATTGTAAAAAAAAATCTCAAAAAGCAAAGTGTTATAGTCTTCCACGTAAAGAATAAACTTCATCCTCAAATTGCAGTTAGGTGTTATTAAGCGTTATATTTGCGATTGTTACAAGAAAAATAAGAACCTTGTTACTAAAAGAGAGATTAGTCATCAAATTAGCAATGCAAATTCCAAATTAAACTACCTACTACATGATTTAGATAAAATAAAAGGTAATTATGGAAAGACTACAGGTTAAACTAAGTGGAAAATTACTAAACTAAAGAATACACACCAGATCTAGAGTTCATAATCTAAAACGAATACAAAGCGGAGTATTTCACCCAAATAACAAAATATGCGATAAAAATCGAGCTAGGATGGGATCAAATCGGCTGTCCCGGTTGGGATCTCACCCCTTCTGGTGAGGACCGACCCCTGTCATCCTAGTCGGGACTACCACCCTCCCAATCGGGACTGTTGGCAATGGAGCAGTTGGCCTTTGTTTGGTTCTTCCCGAACATGGTCTGAAGGGACGAGCTATGGAATGCTTTAGGGATCCGTATTTGACATCGTTTGACTTCTCTTGCCTTCCGATTTGCTTTGTCTCCTCGAAATTTTCTCGTTCATTCACGAATCAGTCTTACAAAGTCATAAACAAGCAAAGCAGTACCAATTGTAAGACATGAACAAGCCAAGCAGTACCAAAAACCCGACATATAACAATTATTTACAAGTATTGTAACAAAGATACTAAATAATAATTAAAGTATAAAGTGAGTTATAGCACAATTAAAATACACAAAATTGAGTAAAACAAAGGATATAAAGGGGGTAAAACACTACTAAAATACTACTTACCTCCACACTCAAACCTTGGCTTATTGTAAAATTCAAATCGGAATTAGTTACATGCGTAGCCCTCTCAACTCACAACTTGACATTCACGAGGTACATAACCCACTTACAAGGAAAGTAAAATCTTGCTACAAATTTGCAAAACAACCACTCATTAAGCACAAAATCATTAAAAAATGGTCAATTTCTAACCAAAATACGTTGCCCCCGTCATTAAAGCAAGCAAGTAAGCTGTCATTCAAACAACAAAATTCTAGTGTCTAACTTAAGAATAAAGGACAAATTTTAATTCCTAGATCGGTTCCAAAACCGTATTATACATCTCTCGTCCTTGACCAAAGCTATTTTGGAGGTACAAGATGGAGGTGGAACAAGTTGTCCCCATGACATTAGTAGAACTAAAATACGAACAAGTCTCTACTCCTTCACATTAGATAAGTTCAAGGGTCGTCCCTTGGTCGAACAAGGTGGGAAGGCAATTTTTTTTTCATCAACTACACAGTTGAACTTGGCGTCTTCTTAAAACGACTTGTAATCAACAAAACAGTTGTTATGGGGTTGCCCGACACGCGCTAGTGTTATTTGCTTTCGGGGTAGTTATCACTCTTTAACTCTTTCTCGCAATAGAGTTCATGACCATTATGGAGGTCTAATATAATGATACTCTTCAAGGGCATCGATGTGTTGGTTTTTTATGCGATTGTAATTTTTGCACTTTTGACCCCCTATTCGACCCTATTTTACATGTTATTTGTGCCAATTAAGGTCATTTTCTTAGTCTTTAGTTTTCTATTTGTTATTCTATAGGATTTTATGCCTTTTTAAGGAAATAAGCTAAAAGTGGCGGAAATCACGCGTTTAAAGAACTTTGGAAGCTAAATTAACGGTTCTAATGACCAAGCATGAAGAGGAGACCAAAGCCAAGGACTCTTATACCATTAAAGAAGGCTTGAGATGATCTACATGCCAATCCTCACAGCCTAGGGCCAGCCCCACAGATCCTAAGCAGGCCTAACTTTTCTGAACTGAACTTATAGGATCTAAACTAAATTTACGTAAAATTCACGTGGTACCCTTAAACTTTACCACATTGCACATGGTACCCAATAATTTAAATTTGTGTATATGATACCCTTCATGTTTGATTTTCATGCACAACATGACCTTTTTATCGCTATGAAAAACTCGATTGAGCATAACTCCTATACCGGATTCAAAATCGACCAATTTTTTTCTAAAATAATTAAATCATAATCTACGATTTGAGAAAAAAAATTGTCGACGTACATTTTAAAGGGTTTTTTTAACGAAAATCTCAAAACAACCATATCTTCGATTTTAAATTTCTGAATGACCATTTTCGTTTTATCAACTTATAGATATCGAAGAGATAATCAATTTGGAAAAAAAAAATTAGTCAATTCCAATTTCCGGTCTATGATTTATACTCAATTGAAAATTTTAAAAACGATAAAAAGGGCATGTTGTGCTTGGAAATCAAATCTCAAGTATATTATGTGCACAAACTTAAAAAGTTGGGTACCACGTGCAAAATGACAAAGTTCGAGGATACCACGTTAATTTTCCACTAAATTTATAGGAGCTGAACTTTATTAACTTATAGGATCTGAACTGAACTTATAAGATCTAAACTGAACTTAACGGAAGTGACTCTAGGAACAAAAGAAAACGATTTAGTAGTTTATTTCATAACAAAATTGAACTCAGGAAAAAGAGATGAAAAGGAACGGTAGTAAACGGGCAGCCACTTTAGCCAAACAACCGCTACATGGGTGCACATACACGTGAAGATGACCCAATGGGCCATGAGAACAGGCCCATATGATAGACGTGAAAAGATAGCAATGTTGTCCATAAAAAAGAGAGCTCATAAACCCTTGTCCCGTGGAAATAACATCATTAAAGGAAGGTTGCGTGGATGTAACTATGCCAATTTCATGCCATTACTCACATGAACGAGATTTGAAATAGTTTGGACTAATTAAGCATTAATGGGACAATAAAAGACGCATGGGATTTTGCCATAACACATACAAAATCATACGAATAGAATTTATTGTCACCTTACTACTAATAGACAAATTCTCATTTATAACGGATAAAATCCGTCACTTTGAAGAGGCTTCTCACAAAGTGATAAGTGGGAGGGTAAGTAAGGAGGGGTCGTAAGAGGTATCTTTGAAGAAACTGTCATAAATAAGATGGACTGTAATACTAATATACTCCGCAGATAAGTATCACTAACTAGATTATGTAGCTTAATAATAAGGACCATAAATGATAATTTACAATCTCTATCTTCATGTGTTGTCTCTTGGTCCTTGCTTTTTTGCTCTTTGGTTTTCTCCTTACACACCGAAAGTCCATAGTTGTGCGTTTTTCACTTTTGAAATGCTTTCCACTACCTCATATGGCAGAATATCTCCGATCACCACCACCATCTTGCTTTCTAAGTCTACCTTATATGATATTACCCCTATTTGTTTTCATAAAAAAAGAAATATATTAGAGAATGGAAACAATGAAATCATAAGTGTTAGATTAGAATGGAATCAATGATATCATAAGTCTACAGTAATTGTTGATGGTATCTAATTATAGTCCTGATTTCTTTACGTTTGTTTTTGGCACAAAAATCGGGAACATGAGAAAGTGCATAATGTTAAATGGTTTTTCTAAAATGTGCCCTTAAGACATACTCTCTTTATTCCGGCCATTTGTTTACCCTTATTTTTTACACAAACATCAAAGAGATGGGAGAGAACCACTTGTGGGTTGTTTTGTGTATTGAGTGACAAATGGAGAATAGGTTATATGAATGATCAAATTAACATTCAAAATTATTTTCAATATAAAGGTAAACAAATAAATGAGACGCCCATACATGAAATATGTAAATTAACAAATGACCGGGACGGAGGGAGTACATGAAGAAGCTAACTATATATAGAAATATTTACAAGGCTATGCCATTAATTATCGTAAGTATTAGTTTGTATATTAATTCCTGATGGTATATTTTTAATAATCTTTCTTTAATTAGTTTTTTATCACTTGCCTAAGATAGAAAAACTGATTTTTAAAAAAATTATAAAAACTCAAAAAACAACTTGTAAATGGGAAAGATAATCAACTCGTATATGTTTAAAACCGAAACGTGGAAAATGACTAACCAAATAAAGAAAAAATTAAGCAATGATTGGACCGTGGTTTAATTGTTTTTTTAAAGGATTATTTCCACTTTGGTATCGTGAGATTTGGCCTAAATTTTACTATAGTGTCGTGAGATTTGTATAATTGCACAATGGTGCTTTGAACTTTGGTATACTTCCAATCATAACATGCATTTTTGGTGTTTTATAATTAAAAATATATTTACAACATAATAAAGAAAGTTTTTTTCTTCTATATTATGTGATTATTCTATTTAATATGTAACTTAACATCTAATTTTGCACTTTATTATGTTGAAAAAGTAATTAATTAAGATCAAAATTTACTATTATATATTTTATGTCACCAAAATTCGGGTCATGAAAGTGGAAATAATCTAATTCTCAGGTTATAAAAGTGAAATCATCTAAATCGTAGGATATTAAAGTGAAAACATGAAATTAGTTCAAACCTTGGGATACCAAAATGTAAATTTTTCATTTTTTTAAATATGTTTTTTAATCAAGACTATATGTGAGAGTGTGAGACTAAGTAGTAAAATATGTGTAATGGTCATGTTTTAAGACTACAACACCCCCAACAATTGCTTTGATAGTGCAATCCTCGATCAAAACAGTTTGTAGTCTAACATCGAAGATGTAAATTATACTTTTGGAGTTTTGTTGCACGGAAGAATGAAAAGGACATTGAATATACCTTCTATTTTAGAGACATGTTTCTCAACTTTCTTTGCACAACCATGGCAGTGCATAGACACCTTCAAGACCACTGTCTAATCAAGGGAAAACAAGAGGGTAATTACCAATGGGATTAACATTATAATACAGCACGACTGACTCTAGTTTTAACTCTGAAGTCACAATAATCATGTCAAATGTTAAATGTCAAAAGGTTAAGATAATTGTTAATTAATTAAGGAGTAGTCAATAATAAATCGTTATCACGTGGTATTGAGTTCCATTCTCAAATTTATATTTGCATCGAATATACCACTAACAAAGACGGGTTTGAAATGCATACAAAATGAAATGCTAAAACTCGATCAGTATCACCAAATACAAGTCCTACCATGACAAAGTGACATTGAACAAGATTTGAGGTTTGTTAACGTACATGAAGAGTGAGTAATAGGCATACTATCTATTACTAGCTCTATTTGTTTCATTTTCATACGTTTAAATTTAGGAAGAAATTTGAACGAACGTATAGAAATAAAATGAAAATGAAGTGAATGAAGATAGTATCTACATACTAGCATTATGAGAGCGATCAACATTGATCAGGAAATCTTCTCTCATTGTCTAAGCCCTTCGTTCTGAGAGAGATCGAAATGAATGGATTTGGGAGGAAAAAAATAAATAAGTATGTGAAAGAGAAATGACCTTAGGTTTCATGAGTAAAGCCAAGCTTTGAGGAGAAGAAATAGCATCTTTAAGCCTCAAAACTTGAGTATTATCACCTCCAAACAAGGGCTTCCTTTCTTGTTCAAGTTCTTTATCATCTTCATGAGCTTCCACTGAATTCATGCAAAAACATGTGTTTGCATCAAAGGCTAGACAAAGTGTGTCCAACACTCTACTAAGCTTCATTTTCTTCTTATGTTTATTTTGCCTATGCAATATACTCACTCTTCCTATATAGGAGTATCTATCTATCTATCTATCTATCCTCAACAAAAGAAAAAGACCAAGTAGATTACCTAAACCTTAAACATTCACACTTAATGTGAACTTAATTAAGTGGCAAGTGTTTAAAAAGTGTAGGGTCAATACATTGGGGAACTAAAAATATCAACTTTCACAACACCCCATAAACTAGCTAATGAGGATTAAAAAAAAAACAAAACAAAAAAACAAAGTTAATAAGGGAATATGGTGGAAAGATACAAGGGGCTTAAATGAACTAATCTTCTCCTAATAACGTGGTAAATTTTGGTAATTAGTGGCTTCTAAAGATATAAGAAAAGAAGAAGGTTTGAATAGAAGGGAGATGCATCATGTCAGATGTAGCAACTGGCTGATGGAATGAGCATCAAACTCTCATGTGACTATATATCCTTATTTTCAACCCAGATTATTATTTAAAATGGGTATTATATGTTTTAAATTTAAAATTGTTCAAATAACTATTACTTTATAAGATAAATACAAAATACCTAAATATTAATAAAAAGACTTGTCTTTATCTATGCAAATTTAACCCATTTAAATTTTAAAATAGATGTTTCCGTCATAAGAGAAACTTGTTTTTTTCACAGATACCGTCCTCACAATATGTCCCATTTTCATTAATTATATTATGGTCTTACATTCAATAATTTGTACTCTACTCTATTCTCCATACTACCTAATGTCTTACACTTCCTTTAATTTAGTGAAGTAAGAGAATCCATGGATAGATTGGTTGTGAGGTCACTACTTTTGTAAAAAGACCCGAGTTTTATTCTTGTTACCTATTTCAACAATACTTCGCCTACTATAAACCCCTTATTTCATATGTTAAAATTGAATTTAGATTTTCTAATAAAGGGTCCTTTATTTTAGGGGAGTCACTACACCATTTTTTCAAAAAAAAAAAAAAGAAAGAAAGAAAGAATACAATTTTATTAGTAAATGAGGACATTAATTATGCGAGTCCAGTGGCGGACCCAGGATTTATGTGGCGGGGGTGCACTTTTTAACAGATTCGATAAAACTAAGACGACTATAGCGTGGCAATAAGTCAAACGGGAATACATACAACAAAATTTGATTGAATAAAAAGTAAAAATTCAAAGTGTCATGGTAACAAATTAAACAAAATTTTGATTGATTTAAAATAATCTAAACTTTTAAATCACTTTAGGAGAAAAAATATCATATATTTCACCAAATTAAAAATGATGACATACACTCGCTTGACACTCTGTAGATTTTAGCACGACTCTGTACTTTCATTAATCTAAAATGAAACATAATATATACAATTTATTTGAAATTTGTAAAACTGTATGAATTTAGGGTTATACAATTTCAAATTTGTAATTAGATTATATGTAATTGGGGATATAAGTTGAGATAAAAGTAATTACTAACATTTACAAAAAAAAAATGGACAACAAAAAATTAAATAATTATTAATAGTTTAAATTCATCAGAGAGAACTTAAAATATACTACAATGTATTACTAAAATAAAAAATTGAAAAGTGAAAATTGATAAAAAAAAAAACAAAAAAAAAGGGGAGTAAAAATTGATCAAAAAAGGGGAGTGTGGAGTAAATAATTATTAATAGTTTAAATATGTCATAGAGAACTTAAAATATACTACAATGTATTATTGAGATAAAAAAATTAGAAAGTGAAAATCGATTAAAAAAAAAGAAAAAGAAAAAGATAAAAAAAAAGAGTAAAAATTTATCAAAAAAGGAGAGTGGGGAGGCTATATCCCACGACCTTCAGTTCACAGCAATTTGCCTTATCCACTGCGCCACACCTAGTACCATGTATTTAAGAAGGGCGATTATTACTAGTACTTAAACTGTCATTATTTTAAAAATCAAAAAAAAAATCAAAAACCGAGGATGCGCACGTGCGGTGCTATGCGCACCCCCAGGTCCGCCAATGTGCGAGTCTAGTGTTGGTTCATATTATTTTTTTATATAAAAGGTCATGTGTTCAATTCTAATATTAAACATTTTTTATTTAATGTTATTTGACTACATACATTTTGTCCAACTAGATAAGAAATTTTATTATTTAACCCGATTTTTTGATTGGTAAAATTTTTATACGCACTCAAGCCCAAAAAGTTTATTCTTACAAATCACAATTTACAAATATATAAAAGGAGTACATATCACCCCTCAAGTTTGGATATTAGTTATGTCATTTATATCGCATTCTTGTCATGTATTCTGGGTTAGCTAGATATCAAATCATTTTGAGTCGCAAGTTTGCAGGCCAAACGTTTGGGTAATGATTATCAAAACTTTCATCTCAAGTTATCCATATTAGTTCGGGTCAACTAAGTTTCAAGTTATTTCAAATACGCGCAATATAGAACCGTGCTACTTTATATCATACCTTTTGAACCCACGTAAGTTTCGCTCGTTCTAATTATCTCATTACAATAATAGTTACGTCCAAGATGCATGGGTCATATATGACACACACAGTATGCTGGAAAAAAAGAGACGGTTTCAAATGGCCCTAGTAAAAATAGTGTATAAACAAGTGCTGTCACACTATGAAAATCAATATGAAGTGAAAATAAGGCAAGCTCATAGGTAAAGAATCACATATTGGTCTCCCACATATAAAAAATAAAGAAGAGTAATCTACATTTAACCAAAGGAGCTACTCCATCTATGAGTTGTTTTAGGAATGAAATTTTGATTTCGGTGGGAGCGGTTGAGGCCCGATGCGAATTTAACATCATATATAGCTTGACTAGTGCAATAAGTGTGAGACAAAGAAGAAACAGAAGTCAGAGTCACCAACTGTAATTGAAGAGACATGGGGCACGTACATATTATTATTGTGGTGGTATAATGTTATAGTGCTAGCTATAAAACGAGATAGAACATGGGTTAGTTGGGCGAAAATAGTTGAAGACAAGTATGAAATTCCTTGGGATTATTTTTATGAATAAGTATGCATCTTGATCATGTTATAGACCCACTGGCCCCTACTACAGTAGTACAACCTCTGTGATCATGTAATTTTGGAGTGACACTCACTGCCTATAATGCTCCCTTGGCTTCACTGATTAATTGCACATTTTTCAGGGGCTTAACTTGTCGTTTACTCCCTTGAGTCATATTTCACCATGTTCACAATTTGGTCTTACACTCTTACAAGACTTACATTAATTGAGAATAGTACGTAGAATAGGTTCACAATTTAATGTCGTGATTCTTCTGAAGGCTTTCAAGGTGATAACCTATGAGCAGATATTGATCATATTGTTATTTAAAGTAACTAAAAATAAAATCGATATTATATCTTTCGGTTTCAATCATATTTCAATTTAAATCTATGTTATAACTACCACGCACTTTTCAGGGTCTTATCTGTTTTATTAGCAAATTAGAGAAAAAGTACTCTAATGAAAAAAATTAATTGTTGTTTCATGAATCTTTAACTTATGTTGCCGTTTGGTTAATAACCTATGAAAAATGTAAATTGACAAATGATACAAGAAAGAATATAAGAATTTAAAGTTTCATACTCCGTATAACTTTAGTTTTATCTTCTTTAAAGAATAAATAAATATTGGCGAATGGGTTGGTTTTGGATCTCAATGATGACCCCAAGAAAGTAACACATTCGAATTTTTAGAGACCCACACTTGACCCACATTCATTGGGTCGAAGAAAATAAGGCTCAAACTTGGAATTATATCGGCTCGGTGGATCTAGATTAGGTTCTAGACTACGGATGTCAATAAATTGAGTTCGGGTCGGGTGAATCCTCATCCATTATCCATCTGTTGCATTAAAATATTATTTAACTCATCCGTCATCCGTAAAACTTATCATCCGCCATATATCCATCCATCATTCGTGTATGAAACGGGTCGATCGGGCGACAGGCGACCCAAAAAGGATGAATTTTAGTTCTCTAAAAATAATAAAGTTTGATAATTTTTCTAATTTTACCTTTTTTGTGTATACTTTAGTTGAATACTAGTTTTAAACCCGTGCAAAATTGCACGAGACGGAAATAATAATGAATATTTCACAATTCGACTAAAATTGTATAAATATTGAAGATAAATTTTCATATGATAATTGTAATACTACTCATTTCCGGGAATAGAGCACTCGGTCGAATAGGTTGCACTCGACCGAGTGTGTCTATCGGGTGTTTTGGTCAGGCTTCTTACATAGTGGCACTCGATCGAGTTAGGGTGACACTCGGTCGAGTAGCATTGATCTACTCGGTCGAGTATGTTTGACACTCGACCGAGTTCTCGGTCTGATGCGGTTAATTTCTGCAGTTTGATTAGAATGATTAGGGAGATATATATTTTGATATACATTTTGTTAATCAGTTTCTAAAACCTAAAAACATTCTCTAAACTCTCCCTAATCGCTCTAATCATCTAGCAAGCAAGGATTTGGCTTTTTGTTCATCGGAATCTCGTTGTGCTAGTGTCGATCAGATTGTAAGTATTCTTTATCGTCATTATTCCATTTCTAGTAGTGGTCTTAACCTGATAGTAATGGTAGTGTCTTGATGATCTTTTAGGCGACGATTTCGTAGAGGAGCATTACTAGAGCGGTGATTGTTGATTTCGTGGAATTGCTAGCCAGGTAGGGTTTCCCTACTCTTTTTTCTATATGGTTAATTGTGACACGATGATGTGTTTCTATGTTCATTGTGGATATTGTATCATTGTAATGTTGCTTGTATTGTTGATGTTGTTTTGTGAAGCCATTGTCGCGAGATGGTCTTCACCCCCATGTTTGCCTCATGTGCCTCCCGTCACAAGAAGGATGTGCACATTAATGATTTGGGTTCGCTCGTTGCGATGAGCGGGACTTTTGGTGGCTAGGCTACGGTTTACCACTGGTAGAGGTGGGTTACCTGTTGCGATATATAACCTGGAAGGGCTACTCACTGCGGTGTGTAGTCGTGTCCGACCTGCAGTTCAAACACTGGCTCTCGGAGTTGGAGATTGATGAATGTTACGAGAATTGATTATTGGCTTATTATATACTGTTGACTTATGTTTGATTGTATTGTTTGCTGACCTTGTGTAGTGTGTCTTGTGTTTGTTTCTGCTATGTGTCTGCGGTGATCCATTTGATATTGCCGGCAATTGGTGATAAGGTAGTCTTATGATCAGGTGTTGATGATTGCTGAGTTGTGGCTGGGATCCTTGGAAGGGGCGAGTCACAACTGAGTTCACTTAGTTCAGATGACAGTTAGTTTGATTATTTTATACTCTTCCGCTATTAGATAGTTGAGTTATATGAAGTTGTAGTCAGTATTGTATAAAAAGGTTAGTAAAGTGATTTAATTGTTCTTCTATTGTCTATTTGATATGAACTACCTCGGGCAGCCGAGATGGTAACGCTTCCATGTGCTAAAGTAGGCCTTGGTAAGTCACTTTGGTAGATGGGGTGTTACAAAGTGGTATCAGAGCCACACTTTTGGAACCTAAACCCAATAAACCAATGAACGTAGGGTGTCTAACTAAAATGAACTCGGGTAGAAGTCGTTTGGAGCTACCGAAAATATTTGGGAGACATCATAAGACTGTACTATGGCCCTTACAACTTCGAGTTGGTCACTACGGGGATGTGTCATGGGGATTGCTTGCATGTCTGTGTTATCTCATATACTTATCGTGGAATGTGTATTCATATAATGTGTGAAGCATTGTGGAGTGGTTTATGTGGAATTGAATAGAATATTATAGCGTGAATGATTATGGCATGTTTTATGAGCTTTGGGGTATTTATTCTGCACTTTTGAGTATAGAAACATGTGATACAGGCTGTGTGATATGTATATATAGTCGCGATATGTGTTAGGAGGTCGTCTTTGTATGATTCGACAAAGTGGGGCAGGGTACTCGACCGAGTAAGGGTTACTTGGCCGAGTGTCCCTGGCACTCGACCGAGTGAGGATTTTTATAATCTTGTGGCAGCAACTGGAATGTGGGCACTCGGCCGAGTAGAACGAGTACTCGGCTGAGTGGGACGCACTCGATCGAGTGCTTATGGCATTCGACCGAGTGACCTCTTTCGTGGACCTATACTTGTCTTTGTGCTATTTGAATGTCGTATTGATAGCATTGTATTGTTTCTTAATGTGTTGTTTTACCTGTATTTTGGTCTCATTGTGTGAGTTAAGCGAATCTTATAACATGGAGAGTACCACTTTATGACTGGTATGATTTTTGTGAGAAGGACATGTGGTTATACTTGATTGTGATGGATAGTGGGAAGAGCGGGTGAAGTTGTTGAGTTTATTGAGGCAATGAGCATGTTTGGTGAGGTATGATGAGTGATATAGTCGTGAGCTTGAGGATGTAGTGATAAATATATATGGTTGAGTGGTAATGTAAGTCTAAGGAATGTGAGAATGGATGTAAAGAGGTATACCATTCGCTGCCATTTAGGATTAGCAGGATTTAATGGAGGGGTATAAGAGTGTTTATGTTGGGGTAGATTCGATGGAGAGTCGTTATAGTAGTATGGAAGGGAATGGTGTTTAGTGAGGTTGGATCGATTTATGACGCAACGTGGATTTGTGTATAGTTCTTGTGTATAGAAATTGGATTACTAAGAGGCGAACCCCGTTTTGCAAGTCTTTAGGAAAGAAACGATGAGAGGTGAATTTTGGTTTTCCGAGATATTGAAAGGTGTAATCAAGTAAAAGATGGTCATTATTTGTTAGGACGCAATGGTAGTGAGTGAGAGTGCGTAGCATGTTAAGAGGGATTAGTAGTAAATATGAATTGTGTTGTTGAGTCGTGTTGGCAAGTACAAAGGGAATAGGGAGACTGAAGTGGGTTGAGTGAATGTTGACATGGGTTGTAAGACATAAAAATACGGAAGTATGATGGCATCAAATGCTATAATGAGGGTCTGAGTTAAGGGTTATATAGGAAATGAAGGACGGCATGTTAGACATGAGTTTTGAGGAATTAAAGGAGTAAGAGGTTGGTAGAGTATTTGCATGGTATGGACTTTGGTGGTAAACTAGATGGTGGATCATGTGATGTATTTAATGACTTTTAATGGTATTGGGTAGCTATATGAGGTACCTTAATAGGCGTTAGCAGGATAGTCAAAGGCAGAATTGGAATAGATATCTAGATAATTTGTTGTGTTATCTAATGGGGTTCCTTATTTGGAGTGGTAACTGAAGATAGAAAGGAGAGTGTCATATGTAAAGGTGATTGTAAGAGGGTACTGATATGAATGATGGATGTGCAGTAGTGTTGCCAGTAGTGGGACGGTTTGATGTCGTCCGATAGAAAGTCAATCGTTCTAAAGAGGTTGATTATGTGGAAGTAAAGATTAGTATTCATGATTGATATGAGAGATGCTTAGTAACGAGTTGAGCATTGGTTACGTGGTGAAGTTAGATTATTGGTGGTAAGGTAGGTTGTAGAATGATTGAGGACGGAATTAGTATGGATATTGAGGTAATTTTGTTGATGGGATTAATGGAGTTGTTATGGGAATTGGTATTCATGGGTGCGAGGGAGCATAAGATGTTGATATAGATGGCTTTTGCTAGTAGTTGAGTATTAGTGATATGGTCACATCGGTCAGGAGGTGGTAATTATGTGAATTGGAGAATATGTTATGGAGGGCATATGAGTTTAACCTGGTGTTAGAGATATACATTATCGCTCGGTAACTTGCGTGACTTGGAATGATTAGTTATACATGAATGTGTATTCATGATGTATGTAAGTGATTGTGTGAGGTTCCGACCTCATGAGTAGTAGTATGGGATGATATTCATAAGGTTGTTATCTAATTATTCTGTGTACTATGTCGTCTATTATGATCTAGTAAGGCGATATTAAAGAAGAGTAATGATGGTTAGAAAGAGTTATGAGGTTGTTATTATTACTTGTCAAGGAAGTTGTACTGAGACAGTGTTTATGTGTGTGTATAATCGAGATGAATACCGAAGTGGTTGTTGTTTTCCGGGTTGCAATCCGGGCACAGTTTTTCGTTTTACGATACGAGTACCTTCGTGCTGCGGTGCGGCTATTGGTGGCGGTGTTGCGATACTGTCATCGGTTGTGGTGAAGAAGACAGGATGATTGAGAAAAGAGTTTTGAAACATTATATTCACTCTATTATTGGCATATGGGTTGGTGTCATATATTAAAATTGTCGTTTCTTCTAATTTTCTACTTTTGGATGAGAATTTCAGATGCGGTTGTTTTGTCTTCATATTTACATAGATATTGCGTTCCTAAGGCATAGTTGTTAGGGTACTTACGAGCTTGATTTGGGTGGTGCATTTTTTTACATAGTTGTGGTAAGTATTTAGCGGGATATGTGCTATTCTAAACTAGAAGCCGCATGTGGTTCATAACCTTTTGTTGGCACAATAAGGATGGAGTGTTGGGGATGAATACCATATTAACATGTGGACGAGTTTGGTAGCGATCAAAGAACTTTTGAGGATCTCACTGGGTGTAAGAGTTTGAGTCGTATGTTATGTAGTTGGGATAAGTGTGTAGGGCTGAGCAAAACCGGTTATCCGCTCCGGTTTTGTAAACCGGTTCGGATAACCGGTTTTAAAAATTGGATTTTTCAGAAACCGAATCCGAACCGGATTAATCYGGTTAACCGGTTTTTTATGAGTATAAAAACCGGATCCGTAAACCGGTTTATCCGCTCCGGTTTTCATAACCGGTTTCAAAGAAGTTGCACAACCAAATGCATMAAAACACATAGAAAAATTAGGTGGAATCAATCAACAACACTAATATATTTGACATAAACACTTTATGGTTTATTTTACCTAGAAAAATTACACCAAAAGTCAATAACTTACATTACACTTAATATTTATTTTTAATTTTTAGTTTTTTTTAAAACCGGTTTCAAATTTTCTACCAACGAATCCGCTCCGGTTTTATAATAAAAAAATCCGGTTCGGTTATCCGTACCGGAAATAAACCGAATATTCGGATTTCGTAATTCGGTTTTCAGTTCGGTTTCGGTTTAAAAATACGGTTCGGACTTTTTTGCTCAGCCCTATGTACATATAGAGAAGGGTGTTGTTGTGCGATGGTGTGGATGAGTAAATTTAATGGATTATGTTGTGAATTTTGTGGTATATGTTAGGCGGTGAGAGGAATTAGTGGAGGTTTGGGTGATAGGCGTGTCGCACACCTAACAAAGATAAATCCCTAGACGTGGCACAAATGAATGTAGTACGTAGGGGTCGAATCCACAGAGAAACAGTAGTTTTATAAGTTGTTATGATTTTATCGGGAACGGGTTTTAATTTTGTTTTTGGGTTGGTGAGAAATGCAAAGTAAATAAAATAAACAAGTAGATAAAGACCAATTGTAAATAAAATATGATAAAAAATATGATTAAAAGAGAGTCTAGGGATTTCGGGTCACACATGCATAATAAAACATAACATATTAAACTAGTAATGTAAATAGAGATAAATGCCTAGGCCTAGAGACACCCATCTTTCAATATTAGTGTCAAACCTTAAATCGGGTCCTAACGAGCTTTCACTATGGCTAGGTCGATCTACTACAACATGCTTAGTCTAATACGAATCAGTGCCTTTCGACTTATAGATTGTATAACAAAATTAATCCTAGAATGTGATCAATAAACTAGAATTAACATTACAAAGCAAGYAAGTGTAGAAGCAAATATRCAATATTAAAACATAYTAATCTAACATATTAAAATAATTACTAATGCATGGCTTCCCTTAATCCCTAGACAATAAAAGTCTACTCACTCATGTTATAGATAATAAAAACCAAATATGTAATGAAATGCATAATGAAATTATTATATTAACTAGAATGTAAATATTAAATAGTCTAAATGATGGAATGATAAATTAAAATGCTAATTATAATAGAAATGTAAAAATATAAAATGCATGTAAATGTAACTTTGTTTATTAATATGAAAATGCAAAACTAATAACTAAAAGATAACAAAATAACAAAATGAAATAAACTAACTAACGAAAACGATAATGAAATAACTAGAAGAGAATAAAATACCAAATGGAAATTGCAAATGTAGAACAATACTTGAACTTRAACTTGAATTATATTGAAAGCTTAAAGTTTGGATACAAAATGTAAACTATTCTAAAAACTTAAGAAAATACAAGAGAGAATGAGAATGAGAATTGTGCGTAAAAGTGAAGAATATAATGTAAGAATGTGGTGTCTAAGTCGGGATACAAGGCTCCCTTATATAGGGATTTCTAAGTGAAACGTAAGAACCAAAAAGGAATCTAAAGACACTCGTCCCCGATCGGGGACACCCAACCCCAATCGGAGTTGCATGTATCCGGGCATATGGCCTTAAATGCCATGTTTAATGCTTCATGGGATCCTTTTTTCGTCTTAATTCTCCTTTAATCACCGACTAAATGCCCTTGTATGGAATGTAATATGGAATCCTAAGCTAGATTTTTCCACATTACTTCTTGGATATTAATATTTGGGCTTGACCTTCATTTGTTTACACTTTGTCATACAATTGCATTTTGGGCCTTTTCTTCATCATTTGATCATTCTTTCCATAACTTGAGCTTGCATGGCCATGCATGTTCTAATCCAACTTCCACTTAGCTTTGTGTTCTCGATATTTGCTCTTTTCGTCGGTAATTAGCTAATAAAAGCTACATTTCCTACAAAACAAGTTAAACGCATGCAAAACAACTAGAACACGATGTTAGCTCAAATAAACACTAATAAAAGTGCAAATAGCATATAAAACCGATCTAAAATATTGGGTAAAATTGTATATAAAATGGACTTATCAAACTCCCCCAAACTAAACTCTTGATTGTCCTCAAGCAAGCATAAGAAATTGGATGACTCAACAAATGCAAAATCCCGAAACAACTAAAATCAATATGGTTAAAAACCTGAAACAACATGGGCAAGGGATAAAGCATTAAYATAGTTGAGTTTTACATGACGGCGCAAAGTAAATGATTTCAAATGAATTTTTAGGCTCTTGCATGACCTTTTAAACTGCGGACTCTCTCGATGCACTCAACTCAAATTTATATGTGTAAGGACATTTTTGTGTGAAAATCACTCACCTATCCTCGACTCATGAGAGTGTGCCCACAATTTAATATGGTAATCATTTCAAGTCCATAAGCTAAAGCAATCAAGAATGTAAGCATGAAAACAAGAAGCCAA
>VHZZ01005327.1:9818-25319 GCA_009801015.1 Silene noctiflora
GGTAAGCTCTTCTCCCAACTAGCATGAAAGTCAAGGGCACAAGCACGCAACAAGTCTTCAAGTGTTTGAATGGTTCTCTCGGTTTGTCCATCGGTAGCGGCATATAAAGCGTTACTCATTAACAAACTACTTCCCATAGCATCTTGCAAAGCTTTTCAAAATCTTGAACAAAATCTTCGGTCACGATCCGAAACAATCTCTTTTGGAATGCCATGGTAACAAACAATCTCTTCCACATAGGCACTACCAAGGCGATCCAAATTCCATGTCTCTTTAATAGGAATGAACCTAGCACACTTGGTCAATCTATCCACAATTACCCAAACGGCATCCTTTCCACCAATGGTCTTCGTTAAAGCCATCTCAAAGTCTGTAGAAATGGACTCCCATTTCCACAAAGGCACATCCAAGGGTTGTAGCAAACCACCGGGTCTCTTATGCTCAATGTTCACTTGATGACAAGTAAGACATCTTCCAACATATGGCACAATATCATTCTTCATATTAGGCCTCCAAAATTGAAGCTTCATGTCTTTGTACATCTTGTCTCCTACGGGGTGAATCGAATAAGGGGATAGGTGAGCTTCATCAAGCACTGTCTTTCTCAAATCAATGGCATCGGGAATATACATGCGGCCTCGGTAACGAATATATCCACTAGCATCAATCTTGAAATCCCTAGCTTTTCCTTCAAGAAGCTTGGCTTGAAATCTTTGGAAAGTAGCATCATTTTCAAGAGCATCACACATCTCACAATAAAGAATGGCTTCGGCAAACAAAGCACCAAGATAATAGAATCTACTCTCCAAAACTTGAATGCTCAACCTACGGAATTCGGCACAAAGATCATCGGGAAGCACACGGATGACACTCAAGGAATGAGTCGACATCCTACTAAGGGAATCGGCTACCACGTTTGCCTTTACTTTATGATACAACAACTCCACATCATAATCATTCACCAACTCCAACCAACGTCATTGTCTCATATTCAACTCCTTTTCGGTGACGATATACTTCAAACACTTATGATCGGTGTAGATACGGCAGTGAACTCCAATGAGGTAGTGTCTCCACATCTTCAAAGCATGAACAACGGCGGCTAACTCAAGSTCATGAGTAGGGTAGTTCACTTCATGAACTCTCAATTGTCGCGAAGCATAGGCAACAACTCTTCTATTTTTCATGAGCACACAACCTAAACCCATCTTGGAAGCATCACAATACACATCAAAGTCTACTCCATCCTCGCACAAGGTCAACACGGGAGCGGTAGTCAATCTTCTCTTCAATTCTTAGAACGAATCTTCACAAGCTTCGATCCACACAAACTTGGACTCCTTCATCAATAGTTGAGTCATCGGTCTAGCTAGCTTGGAAAAGTCTTTCACAATGCGACGGTAGTAACCCTCCAAACCTAAGAAACTACGTATTTCACCAACATCGGTAGGACTCTTACATTCAACTACGGCTTTAATCTTCTAGGGATCCACCATGACACCATCCTTAGATATCACATGGCCAAGGAAAGAAACTTCGGATAACCAAATTTCACACTTGGAGAACTTGGAAAACCACTTTTGATGGCAAAGAACTCCTAACACAGTATGAAGATGATCGACATGCTCTTCTTCGGTCTTGGAAAACACAAGAATATCATCAATGAAGACCACAACACACATATCAAAGTACTCACAAAAAGTTCGGTTCATTTGGTCCATGATGATAGCCGGAGCATTGGTCAAACCAAAGGGCATCACCTTAAACTCGAAATGTCCATATCTCGTGCTAAAGGCGGTCATGGGGATATCAGACTCACGAACGGGGATTTGATGATAACTAGATCTCAAATAAATCTTGGAGAAATTAGAACCACCTTTAAGTTGATCAAACAAATCTTAAATTCTTGGTAGAGGATACTTGTTATTGATAGTCACACGGTTAAGCTCGCGGTAATCAATACAAAGCCTAATGGATCCATCTTTCTTCTTAACAAAAAGCACGAGAGCACCCAAAGGTTAGGCACTAAGTCGAATGAATCCTTTCTCAATCATATCATCAAGTTTGAATATCAACTCCTTCAACTCGGTTGGCGCCATACGATAGGGGGCTTTGGTAATAGGTTCGATTCCGGGTACAAGGTCGATAAAAAACTCCACATCACGTTTGGGGGGGATTTCGGGCAACTCGTCGTGAAATACATCGTCAAACTCACGAACAACGGACACCTCTTCAAGTTTAGGCAAAGAAGTAGTAGTAGTAGAGGTCACCACACACAAGTAGGCTTGGTAACCTTTCCTTACCATACTTACCAACTTCAAAGCGGAAATCAACGTCACACCCATTTGTGATCGGGTTCTCTTATAGGTTACACGGACACCTAAAGGACTCCTAAGACAAATCTTTTTATCTCTACATTCAAATCTAGCATAGTACTTAGACAACAAATCCATACCTAGGATTTCATCAAATTCCTCAAAGGGAAAACGAAGTAGATTAGCGGGAAAGATGGTTCCCGAAATAGAAATAGGAAAATTGGAGTAGAAGAGGTTACAAGAAATAATCTCTCCGGATGGCAATGATATAGGGGTATCTTCACTAGGGATAGGCTCAAGGGCTAGCTTTTCCGAAAATTGGAAGATATGAATGATAAAGATGCGCCGGTATGAAATAGAATGAGGCAAGGATAATCATGAATTGAGAACATACTCGTAATTATATCATGATGAGCGGCGGCTTCGGCATGACTCATGACAAAGATGGTTCCTATTGGCTTAGCATTGGAAGTAGGAGCATCCGATCCTTCTTCTCGGGGCATTCATTGGCACAATGACCGGGTTTCTTGCAATAGTAACAAGTCAAGGGTCTTCCATAGCATCCGAATCCGAGATATAGAGCTTGCTTACAATTGAAACACTTCTTAGCTTTCTCAAATTTTTTTCTTGGTTGAGAAACTTGTCCACTTGGCACTTGAGGTCTTGGCACAAACTTCTTCTTGTTGGCATAACTTGAAGTAGATGAGGGCACAAGGGGTATTTTGCCATAAGAGTTAGGGAGATGAGATTGAGAGGCAACATGAGGCTTGGCTTCATATTCAATAGACTTCAAAGAACTTTTGGCCCAAATGGCATCATCATAGACCTCCACAAATGACACATAGTTCCTTATCACCATACACTCAACCTTAGAATTCCACTTATTCTGGTAGAAGTAGACACGGTCTTCTTCATCCTTCACAAACTTGGCGGAAAAGTGAGCAAGATCATTGAAATTGTCGGTGTACTCTTGGACGGACAACTTTCCTTGCTTGAAGTCTATGAACTCCTTCACTTTTTGTTACTTGAGCTCCTTGGGGTAGAAGCGAGTTTCCACATGGTCTTGAAGCGACTCCACTCAAGGAAGGGGTCTTAAGTAGCGGTAGGACCGATTAAGGTCAACCACCTATCGACTTCCTTCACAGGAAAGTGAGAGGCTAGATTCACCTTATCCTTGTCTTGAACCTCATAGAGAGAAAAGTTCTTCTCCATATCACGAAACCACTCCGGAAGCTCCATTGGATCAACTTCAGCTCCATAGGTCCTAGCATTGTTTCTTGCAAGTTGGCTTGAAACCCAAGCAAAACTACCTTGGCGATTTCCTCCTTGTTGAACGGGTGGCACAGGATTAGCATTAAAATTGGCACCTTGTTGATGTTGAAGGATTTGGGAAAGAGCTTGCATTATGGTATTCTCCACAATAGTTGGTCGCACCATCTTTGCACAAAATCAAACAACTTAGAACCTACCAATTAGCATAAAAAAATAGACTACCAACTTAGGTCCTTAATTCTATCCATCTCTTATTCATTATTGAATGGTCAAGTAAGGTTTCAAGGTTGGGGAGCACATGTGTGCATCGGGAGCATCAATACTCAGATACCATCTGTGACACCCCGCGATATAACACAACATACCTAATAAATAACAGCGGAAAAATGCGGAATTTTTAAAACCTTTTTAAAGTTTAATCACCAACCACCACTAAACATAAACAAGCGAGTATAAAGAGTAGACTTAGGTTATATAAACCAAAGTAGAAATTTTGGAGAAAATATATCCCACGAATAAATAAGTTTAAGGGTTGACAAGTCTAGCCAAAATGTAAACTAGTCTAAGGGTCAAATGCTCGCTAGCTCACACGTCTCAACCCAATAGATCACCAACCTGTACCTGGCATTCATGTAAATATGAATGCCACAGTCAGTGGGGAGTAACTCAAGGTTCTACCAGCCACATTACATCAAAAAGAAGGTAAATAAGAACTTAAACAAGCAAGGTACATCGACTATGTCATAGGTGAAATAACCATATACGAAGCATAAACAACATACAAAGCTCGAACGCATGATCATAGCAATAACATGTTCAATGCTCAAGTATGAATTATAATGGAAAATGGCATATTCAGTCATTCAAGATATATAACAAGCTCTCACTACTCTAGACACAAATTCCCTTGGAAGAACGACTTGTTAGGTACGTCCTAGTCTACATCTGGCCAGGTTCTCGACATGCGGCAGCACAACCCGCACCCAAGACGCAATCACTAGACACGATGGTCGAGTACCCCAATCGCCAGCACAACACGGAAGTGACGGATAAAGCACACTTGCCAGTACAGCACAAGTGGCTAAATCCGTACTTCCCAGCACTGCACAAGTAGGGCGTGAGGGGAGTTATGCTATAATATAAGCATCATGTCAATTTAATGCATTATAAACACAAGAGAAAGAATCATAAATCAAACATGAGTCACTTGAATGAGATGTATAAAAATGATAACAATATGAGTCAAACAATACGAAACATGAGATAAAACGTAAACAAACCAAAGGGGACTCACATATAAAGCACAAGAGATCATTACTTAACATGAATATCATTATACTTCCCATTTATATGTTATTTGAACAAGGTATAGCCAAATGTTAACAATTGAGTTTAATCATATAAAACCTGAGACAAACGTTAACAACCAAAAACTCGTGTCATTCATAAGCATACATTTAATGTAGTAGGGTCATACAAGGTCCAAAATACAAGCCCATGACATAATATAAGTCAATTGACCGCTTAAAAAAAGAAAGAGGAAAGTTACGAGTGGCGTGGCACGAACCACACCGTATTTATGTAGGGACCAAGGCACCGCACCCAACTGGTCGTGCTGTGCTCAACTCTACCGCGCCCAGCCACACCAGGAACCATGGTGTCGTGCCCCTCCATTCTAGGCGTGCCAGCTTAAACGAGCCACACTCCCCCAATTTTAGTCACAAATGCAAACAATCCACTATGAACATGTAATAAACACTTAATTCCACATATATACTCGAGATGGGACATGTATTTGAGACGGAAATCAATAGTCTACGTATCACAATAACCAATCTTTACCCAATTGTTCATAACCAATTGTTTATATATCCAAATTACTAGCTTTTTCTCAATTGTTCTCAAACCAACACATTAGTCCAACAAATTCATGACATATGAGAATACATTAGCATGAAATAGATCACAATTAAACCTTAACATTCACATATAAAATTAATTCACACTATTCAATGAACATGACATGAGGTTTCATACTAAAAATTGCTCAACAAACACAAATGGAGTCATTCATTGAACAAACAACTAAGAAACATAACAACATGTAAAGTTATCATCTTTAATCACATAAAGACTCAAACTTTCACATAAAAAACACATAATTTGACATAAATGTCGAGTAACCTATCACCGCTACCTTATAGCTCTTCAATCTTCAATGGAATCGTCAACAACGAAGCTATCCTCTTCGGGGTCATGCAAACTTGCACCTAAACGCAAAATTGAAATATTAGTTGAATAATTAACCCTCTAGGGAATTCTAGGGTTTTCGAAAATGAGAAATTAGGGGGAAAAATAGTGTCTTTCTTACTTAGAAAGATAATGATTTGAAGCTTGAAAAGGAAGATGGTGTTTTAATGGAGGTGGAAAGAGAGTAAATTTCAGAAAAATGAAGGTAGGGGATGAAGTATAAGGGTTTTGTGTAGAGAAAATGGTAGTATATGGGCCCATTTACATGCCTAGGCCCAAAACAACTCAAGTTGAGTCGGTTTCTACTAAAATTCGATGTAGAATCCGTTTCTACGACCCATTTGGGCTACACGATCCCAAATATTACCTATTTATATGACAATACTACTTTTATGAAAATATGGTTTATTTGGTAAAAATGAAAAATAAAATTGTTAATTAAATATAAATTTCAAAGCGGGAATTTCGCGGGTTTTAAAGAAGTGGTTTAGAGTATTGTAGAGTGGGGGTTTGGCTTGGAGAATGAGGGGTAGGAGTTGGATGAGGGTACCTGTGCCCCATCTTCCTTTGACTGAGCCCTTAGTAGAGGCTGCACCCGATAGTGAGGGGGCCGACCTTCCACCCCAGACCTACCTGATCATCGATGACTTTCTCATAGAGTTTCCATAACCGTTTAGGGAGGTGCTTGGGGAGGGTAGAGGACCCTGGAAGGCTAGGGAGGTGTTTGGAGGACCACCGTTTGTGCAGCAGGGACCGCCAAGTACCAGTACCTGGGTTATTCACCTTCATATAGCCATGAGATACAGTTGAGTGAGCTCATGGAGAGGGTGTCGAACACCTTGGTGCTCCGGAACCTTCATGAGATAGCCATTCTCTAGGATATGGGGACCGACTTAGCCCATCCAGTGTGGTGGAGAGGTCAGGGGGATGAGTGGTGTGTTCCATAGCTACGGGGTAGACAGCGCCACGTAGGGAGTTCCAGAGAGCTATACCTATAGGTGCCTTGCACCATGGTGGACCGATGGAGGATGAGGGACAGGAGCTGCCACTAGAGAAGGAGATATAGTCGGTCCCTCAAGAGCTAGCACTTCCGGAACTGGAGGCAACGAGGAGATGGAGGAGAACATTGACGACTATCCTTGAGTGGTCATTCTTATTTCATGATGATGTTATTAGACTTATGTTGGATTTCATTTCGTGTTTCAGATATTTGGATCTTTGGATATTTCTTTGGTGATGTAATCTGCCATAAGGTCACCCACGTGACTAGTTTTCTTTTTGACTTATGTGTATATATGATGATGTTGGGGATAGAATCCCGGAACTTGCGTGTTTCCTTGTTGCCTTGTATTTTGAAGGAAATTGGGAGCGTTCTGACCAGGCCATACTCCATCAAGTAGGCAGAATTCGACCGAGTATCTTACCCCGTACTCGATCGAGTAGAGGCAACTCGATCAAGTAAGTTCAGCACAGATTATGGGTACCTTATGATCCAAAGGTACTCAACCGAGTATAGGAAACTCGATCGAGTTGTGGTTACTCGATCGAGTACGGAAATCACTCGATCGAGTGCCAGCAGATCATGTGATAAGACTTTTCCTTGTTTGACATGGGGTCATGGGGGTGTGTGGTTGAACCTTATATTATTGTCGTGATCAGTGATGGTTACTTGTGTACTTGATATTTGTATACAAGTTGCATTTAAGGCATATGCGGTACTTTTGGTCTATGTTGTTGCTAGGTTTTCTTTCGTATCCGGGTCGGCCGCGATGATGTCATGTTCACATTAAGTTACCTTTCAATTGACATGCATACCTAGTAATATTTGTTGGACATGGTAAAATCATGTTTATGATGGGGTTTTATCTGGCCAAAACACATGGATACAGTATTAGTCTTGTAACATTGGGGGAGGGATCGTAATCTTCGTTTGGCGAGGAAACCATCTTAGATATGAACTTCGGGGGCAAAGTTCCTTTTAAGAGGGGAAGAGTAATGTCGCGTTTAAAAATGTTGCAAAACTTTTTTTTTTAAATAACTTAATCATTGTTAAATGATGTATATGGAATTATATATGCGTTGTTGACTTATTGCTAGTACGGTTGTTGTACATGCGAGTGGTTATCCCTTGCATAGCGCATGTGTTTCGATTGTTTAGTAGAGGTAGCGGATAGCGTTGGTTATGCTTGTCGAAGGAGTGGATGATGATGATGACTCATAGTGGTTTTGTAGGGTTATACCGTTCTTATAGTGGTTTTGTCAGGTTATGTTGTTAGTCAGCTTGGCCTTGGCTTACGTTTGGGTTTGGGAAGTAGAGGAGTTGAAATTTGGGGACGAAGTTCTTTTTAAGGGGGGAAGACTGTAATACCCGCCCTATTAGGGACCCGTTGACTGACCTTATACTCGTATTTGACCATCAGGAACTTTTTAGAGCGAACCTTGAGAACTTAACAGCCTTGGACTTTGGGAACTCGACCTAGCGTTAGCCACTTTATCGAGTAGTACAGTGACGCGATCGAGTAGACGCCACTTGATCGAGTAAGCTCTACACTTGATCGACTAGGTTTTTTTCAGCGTTATAATATATATCGCGAAATTCAGTTTTCTTTTCATTTCTCCTAAACCTAGATCGTCGACACCTTTCTTTCCCCATCACCTTTTCTAATCCTTCAACTTGGAGTCTACCATGGAGATGGAGGCTCGATTTAGGTTGCGGTCTTGTCGACGGGATGCTAGGCATAGGTGAGTCATCATCATCACCGTTATSCTCGAGTTTTATTTTGGGTTGTGATTGTTAGTAATAAGGGTACGTCTTTATTTGTTAAGTGAAATAGATGGTTTTTTTTACAGTCATATATATGTGATGCTAGTTGCGGATCGCAAAAGGTAGGTTTTCCTACTCAGTACTATTGATTGATGTTATGTGTATTGTGTGGTGGTGTAGATGGTTTAATATTCTGTTTTGTGTATGTATGGGGTGCGTCCCCGGCTGAGTGTTGTCATTTGCAGGAATGGCTTCACACTCTTGTTCGCCCCTTGTGGTTCCCGTCACAAGGGGGTGTGCACATTAATGATCATTGGGTTATTCGCTCTATGTTTTTGAGCGGGGCTTAGGTGGTAAGGCTACGGTCCCCATTGGCAGTGTGGATTACTGGTTGCGATTGGTAATCTGGCAGGACTGCACCTTAGTGTCAGTTAGGTGGATGGAGATGTATTGGAGTTGGAGTTTGTGCTTGTGTATATTGTGTTTGATATGATGTTCTTCAGTTACTGACCTTGTGTGGTGTTGTTTGTGTTTCCTTGTTGTGTTTCTGTGGTGATCCTTATGGTGAGCAGTTAGTCTTAGTAGGTGTTGATATGAATCTTGTCTGGGTGCACTGGAGGGACGTGTTTTTCACCGAGTTTGGCGTATGTAGTCTTATCGTAGTTGGATAGACTCACCAGTTGTATTCCTTTTATGTTGAGATAAACATGTAATTAACTTTAATTTTTCTTTTATTGACATTATGATATACTAATCCTCGGGCAACCGAGATTATAGCGCCCGCATATGCTAGGGAAGGTCTGGTTAAGGCTCCTTGGTAGATGAGGCTGTGCTAGAGAATTCCACAAGCGGTAAACTCTTCTTCCAACTATCTTGGAAATCCAAAGTACAAGCTCGCAACATGTCCTCAAGCGTCTGAATGGTGTGCTCAGTCTGACCATCAGTTGCAGCATGAAAAGTTGTGCTAAGCTTAAGCTCACTATCCAAAGCCAACTGTAACTTCCTCCAAAACTGAGAACAGAACCTCGGATCACGATCGGAGATGATGTCCTTAGGAACACCATGAAGACGAATGATCTCACGCTGACAAGCATTCGCTAGCTCCTCGAGACTCCAAGTCTCCTTCATCGTTATAAAATGTGTAACCTTAGTCAAACGATCGACTACGACCCAAATGGCATTTAATTCTTTCGGCGACCTCGGCAAACCCATGACAAAATCCATTTATATCGAATCCCATTTCCAAGTATGAATCACCAAAGGTTGCAGTAGCCCACCACGTCTCTGATGTTCAAACTTAACCTTCTGACAGACTAGGAAACGACTCACAAACTCGCCGATCTCTTTCTTTATATTAGGCCACGAAAAACGTAGCCTCAAATCCTTGTACATCTTATCACCACCAGGATGGACCGAATAAGGAGTACTATGAGGCTCCTTGGGAATCTTACCCTTTAGGACCTCACAACTAGGTACACACCAACGACCTTGGAATCGCACACCATCATCAGGTCTAACGTCGAAGCCCTTGGTGCGACCTTCGCTTACAGTGACTCGAACTCCTTCTAGCATCCTCTCTTTGCTTAACTAGGATTTCATGAAGAATCTCAAGTTTAGCAACCGTAGCACTCAAATCTAAAGTACCGTGAAGAACTACATCAATACTCAACTTCTGGAACTCTCGACTCAACTCGACAGGTAACACCAACACAGATCTCATAGCATGACACACTTTGCTGCTCAACGCATCGGCAACCATGTTTGCCTTACCCTCATGATACTGCAGCTCAATCTAATAGTCATTAAGTTGCTCCAACCAACGTCTCTGCCTCATGTTAAGATCTCTCCGAGTGAAGATATACTTCAAGCTCTTATGATCCGTATAAATGTTGCAAGATACTCTATAAAGGTAGTGTCTTAAGTGGAAACACCACTGCTGCTAACTCAAGATCTTGCGTAGGGTTGTTCAGCTAGTGAACTTTCAATTGACGGGAAGCAAAAGCCACAACCTTACCCTTCTACATCAAGACAACCCAAACCAGACTTTGACGCATCACAGTAGACATCAATCTCAACGCCCTCTTCTGGTAAAGTTAACACAGGAGCAGTAGTCAACCTCTTCATCTTCAACTCCTGAAAAGCAGATTCACAAGCCTCACTCCAAATGAACTTGGGTTCCTTCTTCATTAGCTGAGTCATTGGCCTCGAGATCTTAGAGAAATCATGCACAAAACGACGATAGTAACTAGCAAGACCAAGGAAACTCCGAATCTCGTTCACATTCTTCGGACTCTCCCAATCGACCAYAGCTCGAATCTTCGACGGATCAACCATAACTCCATTTCCAGATATGACATGACCCAAGAAGGTCACTTCCTTCAACAAAAACTCGCACTTCGAGAACTCACCATACCACTTCTGATACGCAAAGTCTCCAAGATAACACAAAGTTGTCTCTCCTGTTCAACCTTATCTCTCGAGTAAATCAGTATGTCGTCTATGAACACCACGACACACTTATCCAAATACTCATTAAAAGTGTGGTTCATCTGATCCATGAAATCTGCAACTGCATTCTTCAACCTAAACGGCATCACCACAAACTCATAATGACCATACCTCGATCGAAAAGCAGTCTTAGGAATGTCCTCTTTCCTGACTAGAATGTTATAGTAACCAGACCTCAGATCGATCTTATAAAACACACTAGCGCTACGGAGCTGATCAAACAAATCCTCAATCCTTGGAAAAGGATACTTATTCTTGATGGTAACCTTATACAGCTCACGGTAGTCGATGCACAACCGCATACTACCATCCTTCTTCTTGTCGAAAAAATCTGGAGCACCCCACGACGAAGCACTTGGTCGAATAAAACCTTTATCGATCATCTCCTCAAGTTGCTTCTTAAGTTCCTGTAACTCAGCTGGTGCCATACGATACAGAGGTTTTGAAATGGGGCCAGTACCAAGAAATAAATCGATCAAGAACTCCACATCTCGCTAAGGAGGGATACCAGGTAGATCCTTAGGAAAGACATAAGGAAACTCCTTAACCACAGGGATATCTTCCAACTTCAACTCTGCTGAAACATCACGAACACTGCACAGATAGATCTCATGACCCTTTCTACCCCCATTTATTTAAAAGCCTTTAGCAAGACATTCTCAAATAAATTGAACCGTTACCATCTAGGAGATTCCGAGGTAGTGAATAACAAAGATAACAAACCAAAGTACTTTAAATAAATTTAACTGAATAAGACTTCCTTATAAACGTTCAAACGAGTAACTGACTAAAAAAATAAATACAAACTTCCTAGAGGAATTAAATAAACTCCTAATATAAATAAACAGCGACTCTCTGAGACTAGCTAAGTGGTCCAATACTCTAAGTAAATACAACGATCTGCTCCTCACGTCCCAGCACCCATAACCTGATATCTAATCTACTCCCCAATTAACCGAAAATATTAATTGGTTCACCACAGGACGCCATCAATTAAAGCAGGCATCAATTTTATTTTGACATAGACAAGAAATCACACAAGTTAACCAATGGTCGAGTAGGATAAATA
Organism: Silene noctiflora; assembly: GCA_009801015.1. Taxonomy (NCBI): domain Eukaryota; kingdom Viridiplantae; phylum Streptophyta; class Magnoliopsida; order Caryophyllales; family Caryophyllaceae; genus Silene; species Silene noctiflora. Next base: position 21,997 of record VHZZ01005327.1, read on the forward strand.
AACAATATAAAACACCCATGATATAAATGCAATGCATGATCCTAGTATGCCTATATACAACTATCCTATATGTAATGTATGTGCGCAATCCTCTAAGACACCCAATCATCCCGCCAACCCCTGGCCCGGGGTAAACACATTATCCCAACTGAAGTTGAGGAAAACATATCCCAAAGATAGGGCCTGCAGAACCAGCCTCCGATCGTGATCCTATATGCAGTATGCCATGTATGCAATGCCAACTGAAGTTGAGGAAAACATCATCTCCGATCGTGATCCTATATGCAGTATGCCATGTATGCAATGCAAACAATACAACTAATAATGCGATAATATAATCATCTCGGTCACGAAAGCTGAGGAATCCAACAATAATCAATCAATGATATAAATCACCAATACTCATCCATTCACAGATAAATTCAAATACCAATAAGTTGAGTAGTTATCCTACCTTGCAAACAAATACTTCGAGCAGTAAGTTAAGCAAAGTAATCAAAGGCCCTCCTCAACAAAACTGTCACCTATAAAATATAATTATACTAATTCCTGTCCATCCTAATAAATCATAAATTAGAAAATAAATAATTATAAAATAAATTACGGATACTAATTACGAAAACCCGTCTCAAAAATAAAATAAACACTCCCCCATACTCGTCCAAAACCCATGACAACCACCACCCATAAAACCATCTCCAGCAGCCACCACGACAAACCACCGCGACCACACTCACCACGAACCTACCCTTCTTCCAACCACCAACACCACCGGTGCACCCTCCTGTCTCACCGGACACCAACCACGACCAAAAACCTAGCCCTAATCCTCACGATACACGCCCCTTCTCTCTCACACCATCAAGACCGTAGCACCATTGTGGTCACCACTGGCCCAAGGTGACGCCATCAACACAACCACCTTCTACCGACACACCCCAACACCACAACCATAGCACCCTGACCCATGACAACACCAACAACAACCACAACACTTCCCTCGGCTTTACGGCCACCACCGCACTAAACGTCACAAACACTCACCCTACCACCCCCATTAACGACACCTAACCACCAGCAACCCAACCATACACTCCCCTGAACCAAACAACCACCAAACACGGAGCTACCCGTGTCTCAAATACGGGACAACACCTATCCCTACGATCAACAACGTGGTCAATGGCATCCTATACTAGTCATGGTTAATGGTGTAGTCAAGGGCAGTCAACGATACGAGTATAAGACGGTTTAATAAACAATTGAATAAATTATAAGATGGAATTGTAAATTATCTATTAGTTTTTAAGACAGAATTAAACTGCGAGACAGATATAAAATTCTTGCTTTAAAACTCCCTCTCTAGGTTTATGTAAATTTTATAAAAGAAAAAGTGAATTATAAAAGGTTATAAATTTGTATTTATAGTAATAAAAATAGGTAGGCTAGGGAAGTTATGGAAAGATACAAATAATATTATTTCATTATTATTACTATAGAGAATACTACCTACACGAGGAAAACCTTCCCGTCCTTTTACTACTCCAGACGCCTAGTATGGCTAGTATCCAACCAGTTTTACAATATTTTCCGTCTTACAACCTTATATTATATATTTAAATAAAACATGAAATGTGTATAATTAAATAAAATATAAAACACTCCGTTAAATAATTATAAAAACTTATAAGTAAATATATTTTCCTATTTTAATATCGTTGACTACTTTTGACCAAGTCTAAAAATACGGGGTATTACAGTCTTTCCTCCTTCAAAAGAACTTCATCCCGAAGTTCGCCCACTAAGGACAAAACAAACAACTAACAACAACTTAACAAATGTAAAAGAAACTTCACATTACCAATTTAATGTCAGAAAATGCAACCAAAAGTAGAGATTTTACAATCCTACCCAACTAAGAAAAAGGTTACGTCCCCCTGACCAACCAATCTAAGCAAAACAAAACATCTAAGCAAACAAACTAGGGTACTTCTCCCTCATAACTGCTTTAGCTTCCCAAGTAGTTTCCTCTACATTATGATTAGTCCATAAAACCTTCACCAAAACAATCTCCCTGTTCCAAGTCTTCCTCACTTTCCTAAATGTTCATCTATCTTAATATTCTCGACCTCCAAAACATGAGTAGGATCACTAACATACTTCCTCAATTGCAAAATATGGAACACATTATGTACCTTGTCCAAAGCTCGAGGTAACGCCAACCTATAAGCTACCTCTCCAACTTTGTCTAAAATCTCATATGGTCTAATATACTTTTGGCTCAACTTGCCTCACTTCCCAAACCCCATAACTCCCTTCATAGGTGATACTTTCAGCAATACCATATCACCAACTGCAAATACTATCTCACTACGCCTCAAATCCGCATAACTATATTGTCTGTCCTGTGCAGCTTTCATCTTCTGACGAATAACCTGCACCTGCTCCACTATCTTCTGGATCATTTCCGGTCCCAATGCCACAACATATGATCTATCATCCCAACATACTGAAAGGTGCCATCCCAATTTTAGTATGATAAATAATAGTTATTATATGAAAACTCAATCAAATCCAAACTTTCTTCCCCATGATCCTCCAAATTCTATCACACAGGCTCTCAACATGTTCTCTAATGTCTGAATAGTTCTCTCTGTCTGACCATCGTTAGCTGGATAAAATGTTGTACTCATTTTCAACTGAGTCCCAATCAAAGCTTGCAACTCTTGCCAGAACTTAGAAATAAACCTTAAATCACAAACGGAAACTATATCTTTGGGTACTCTATGCATCTTAACCACAATCTTCAGATACGACTTAGCTAACTCAGCCTTACTCCACGTGTCCTTCGTAGGAATAAAGTGAACAGACTTAGTCAAACGGTCCACTATTACCCAGATCATATTATTCCTTTTCCGCGTCCTAGGAAATCCCACAATCAAATCCATTGATATTCTCTCCCATTTCCACTCAGTTACACTTAGGGCGTGTTTCGATTGAGGGTTTGGAGGGAAAAGAAAGGGAGGGAGAGTAGGGGATATAAAATCTCTTGTTTGGATAGCAAATAAGGGGTGCAGGGAATTGGAGGGGGAGAGATTCGGAGGGATCTATTTTCCCTCCTCTAAGGTAAATCAAAATCTCTTCACAAGAGGCAAGATTTGGAAGTAAATTGTATCCAAACGCCCAAATCCCATTAGCCCTCCCTGTGACACCCTGCTAATTAAGACACCATAATATAATATAGTTGTAAAGATAAGTAGCGGAAATACGGGATTTTTAAAACATTTTGGAGTCTAAAAGCGAAATGTCATAATACTACAAAC
>VHZZ01005328.1:2968-31969 GCA_009801015.1 Silene noctiflora
AATAAAGTTACACATAATGTCATTGAAGTTGCACATAATGTCATTGAAATTACACATTATATTGAATAAAGTTGCACAAATCGAAAATAAAAAAAATAAAAAACAAAACAAATAAAAAAAAACAAAATCTGAACAGGATTACGTGTGTATATAAAAACAAAGTTTATATAACTTTAATGGTTTAAGTGTGTAACTTTAGTCGTAAATAGTGTAAATTTAGTCGTATATTCCATTTTTTTTCATATTTCATATGTAGTAGATCTAAGATTAACAACAACAACCACCTTAATTTAAATAAAAAAAAAAAAAAAAAAAAAAAAAACTAAAATGACAAAAAAATAATAACAACAACAACAATCATCTTAATAATCAAATAATATAAACGGAATCTGAAATAATAAAAAAAACGAAATCTGAACAAAAAATTAACAACAAACTTAATTTAAAAAAACCGTAAATCTAACCAAAAAAAAAATTAACAACACCACCACATAGAAGATCTGCAAAAAACAGAAGATCTGCAAAAAAACAAAAAATAACAACACCACCACATTGAAGATCTGCAAACCGTAAATCTAACAATAAAACAATTCTGAAATTTTNAAAAAACAAAAAATAACAACACCACCACATTGAAGATCTGCAAACCGTAAATCTAACAATAAAACAATTCTGAAATTTTTTTTAAAAAAATGAATCGAAAAAACTAGAAACGAAGGAGGAACAAAAATAGAAGATCTGATGTTTATAAAATTAAAAATCAGAATTAAAACAAAAATAGAAGAGCTGCAAAAAACAAGCAGATCTGGAACTTTAGTCACAAAAACTAAAATAACAAAAAAATCAAAACTAGAATAACAAAAAAAACCCAAAACTGAAGGAGCCGGGAGGAAGGAGGAGCGGTGGACGATGGTGGCAGGTGTCGGGAGTTGGGAGGAAGGAGAAGGGGCTACGTGAGGAGAGGAGGGAGGCGTTGTTGAGGCCGGAGGGAGGGCGGCAGTGGAGAGGAGGGAGGCCGGCAGTTTCTCAGATTTGTTTTTTTTTTGGTTTGGTTTGTGTTTTAGAGGAAATGAGTGGGAAGTGAGTTTTAGAGAGAGAGAGGGGGTTATGAAATGGGAAGATGATAAATGATTAGTGAGGTTTATAATTAGGTTGAGAAGCTAATTAGAGTAGATTAGTTTATAGCCATTCATTTTGATTGAATCGCATCTCTTCATCTCCTTCATCCAAAGGCCCTTATAAGGACTTAGGGACTTATATGATATGAAGGACTTACCATAACTCACATATATATATATATATATATATATATATATATATATATATATTCCGGGTGTCACTCAATTTGAGTAACACCCTGTGTCGTCAATCTCGGCATCTCATTTTCCAAAAAAAAAAAAAATCACAAAAAAAGGGTAGAAGAGAACAAAATGGCCAGAAAAAATTACTTGGGAAGACGTAACAAAAAAAAGGGTGGTGCTCAATCATGGACGGATTATACTCTTTCACGGACGTAAATGACAATTTTAACCCAAATGAAAAAAAAATAAAAACGGAAATGAAAAACTCAAAAAAGAAGCAGTAACGTGGCATTGTGTCACGGTCCGATACTTTGATCTGGAACGTAACGCGCACTCGTGTCTAACTCACGACAAGAATGCTAGCGCGAGCGTCAAGCACTAGTGAGGGATCGCCCACTAGTGCATTCGTAATCGGTCTCGGTTTGCGTGTGTCGGGATCCTAGTCTCGATCATCAACGGTCGACACACGCTTGCTCATTAGTAAGAATGAAGGCAACACTGCATTAGAATGCAAACAACGAGTAAATAAGAAAGCTTTGGATGGGAAGCAGATTGATTGACTAGTACCTCCCAAAGAGGGAAATTTGATAGTTTGGCTCCTGTAGCAGGAAACATTGATAGTGCAGAATAGCGATACGTTTTCTAAACACCTAAAAACGTATCTTAAACTAAAAACGAGACTCCAAGATTCGACACGCAGGAAGTAGTCTTGGAGTACTAAATGTTACAAAAAACAGAAATGGAAAAACATAAACGGAAATAAGAAATCTAAGGGTTCGAAGTGGAAGGACCGCGCGCGCAATTTTCAAGGATTTTGTGCTACAAGTGCGGCTCCTTACACATTGTGTTCTATGTACTTTGTCAACTCTTAACACCCCCACCATGCCGGCAGCAACTCGGCACCACTGCCAACGGGCCACACACCCTCCCTCGCTCTAACGTCGGTGACGGCCGCCATCTCTTCACCCAACACCGGCAACGGTTTAAACAAACCCTAATTTAATTAGGGTAAATCAATTCCTTAAGCTGATATAATATAATTAATAAAATTAAGAATTAGAATTATTACTTGATTGATACGAGACTTAACATCCATAATTTTGTAATTTGACGGTTTTGATTAATTTTGTGAATTTGATTAATTTTGTGAGGGAGAAAATTAAAGAATTTTTTTGTTTCTAGGCAAAGGGCATACTATGGAAAAATAATGAAAAAAAAAATCCGTGAAAAAATAAAATACGTCCATGAATGAGCAAGTACGAAAAAAATACGTATGAAAAAAATGTTTAAAAGAAAAAATAGTAAAACTAAATTGATTCATTTCTCTAGTAAAACCAAACAACCACGAAGAGAATTAAACGATAAATTATTGTCTTTCGGGCTTGCTTGGGATGAGAGTAATTATTAATATAAAGTAATGAGAGCTAAAATAAGAAAAATGAGAGGAGATTTGTGCTTAGTGGAGGTTGTAGAGGGTGGAAAGAGGAGGTGAGAGAGGAACTATTACCTCTATATGAAGGTAATAATTACCTGGAGGGGGGTTGGGTAACAATTACTCTCTTAATGGAGGGACTATTACAGTATATTTCTATCCATTTTATCTCCAACCCCATTCATTTCCTCCATTTTTTAATTCATTTTTAATTTTATTAGTCCCTTAATAATTACTCGTATCCCAAACAAACCGTCGTTGATCATAATAAGTCATAGCCAAGCAACAAATTTAATTACAGGTAATTCTTTGCCTTTCAACTTATTTCCCTTTCCTGATTTCGTACTCTTTCCACCCTTTCCGGTACCCAACGTCCCCTCCCTCTCGACAATCTCCAGTGTGTCTTAAATCTTGAGGGGAATTAATGGAGGACGAAGCAGAAAACCATGACGGAATACGAGCTCATTTTCCTTTATCATTCGGCAAACAATCCAAATCCCAAACCCCTCTCGAAGTTATTCACAACACTACTCTTCGTTCCCAACCTTCTAACCTTAACCCTAACCCTAAACATACTGATGATGATCTTGTTATCGGACCGCCAATGCCGCCGCCGTCCGTGGACGATGACGACGACGATGAGCCCCTGGTTGGCCCGCCACCGCCGCCGCGTGTGGGAGCTGAGGTGACTGATGATGAGGACGATGACGAGGATGAGACTCCGTTTCGAATACCTTTGAGTAATGAGATTGTTTTGAAGGGACATACTAAGGTATTATTAATTCACCTATTCTATTTCTATTACATTTTACTATTTGCGAGACGTATTTTAATTAAAAGGTAAACAAATGATTGAGACGAAGGAGTTAAAGTTGATGTTTATGGTTGAATTTGAAGTTCTGGGGGTATATTGAGTGATTACTATCTTATTATCATCAAGCCGTAGTATTTGGATCCGTTTTACAATTAAGACGGATATAAATGGATATTATTGTCTTAAGCAAGACTAGCTGTTGTTGTTTAGCTTGTTGGTTTTGGAGCTGAAGTTTACGACTCCCTCCCGATCCTTTATATATTGTCCATTATTTCGTTGTTTCGATGTTTTAAGAAAAAGTGATAATATATCAACTTTATTCTTCGAGTTAAAGAAAATAAGGAGCTAGGAGCAACATTAGATGTTTACTATGATACGAGTAATAATTTGGGATAAATTTAGAGGGGAAAATGGGAAAATATACTAAATGGGATGGAGGGAGTAGTTGTCTTGCGAAATTCATGTTATGTTGATATTTGATTAGTGTAGGAGTGTAGTTCAAAAGGGTTATAAGTAGTTTGTGATTGTCGTGTTTGTGTTCAATTGTGGTAAGTGATTGGCAAAGTAGAAGAAATTATCCTACTGCGATTAGAATTACGCCGGCTATGTTGTTGTTGATGATTTCGTTGATTTGTATGTGGCTTACTGGCTCAGTCAGCAGTCAGCCAGTAAGCAGTTTAAAAAGCAAGTGGTACTTGTGTCGGACATATTGGTGGGTTATATGCTTGTTCATGATTGAATAAATAGGGATTTGGACTGAAACAATTTGAACTTGTTGACAGGTTGTTTCGGCTTTAGCAGTTGATCCCACAGGGTCAAGAGTTCTTTCTGGTAGTTATGACTATACTGTTCGAATGTATGATTTTCAAGGAATGAAACGAGATTTGTCTTCATTTAGACAATTAGAGCCTTTTGAAGGGCACCAAGTTCGGGCTATTAGTTGGAGTCCTACGGCTGGGTTCTTTTTGTGTGTCACTGGCTCTGCTCAAGCTAAGGTACTGCTTTCGTCTCCTTTTGTTCACCCTCTCTATTCATTTTGTAGAATATGTTGGTGAAATTGACTGAATATTATGCATCATATCAGATTTATGATCGTGATGGCCTCACCATTGGCGAGTTTGTGAAGGGGGATATGTATATTCGTGATTTAAAGAACACAAAGGGTCACATAACTGGTTTGACTTGTGGAGAGTGGCACCCAAATAAAAAGGAGACCATCTTGACTTCATCTGAAGATGGTTCACTTCGGATTTGGGATGTAAATGACTTCAATAGCCAAAAACAGGTACCCATCTCCACATGTATTCTCACTGTATTTGCTGAGTGTTTGGGCCATGTTTTTTTCCTCTTTGCATGGATATTTTGTCTATATTTCCCTAGTTTATGGGCATTTAATTCTGTTAGAAAATGTCTTGTGTTAGGTTTGTACTTTGTCTGTCAAATCTTTAGCCAATAATGATATACAGCCGTTAGTTAACAACTAGAGTGAGTCGGGTCATAGGGTATATTTGAGTTTTCTGCGATGCACAAGTGTTGAAGTAGATTGATAGGGCATTTATCCATCATGATTTGAGTGTTATTGGATAGAAATTGTTACCCTGACGTATGGGGTCTCAAACTCTGCTCAGTTTTTTTACGGTTTGGGTGGAAGATATGTGCATTTTATAACTGTTGCTTGTATATAAATTTTGTGTTCAGTTAATTTATATTGCAAATAAACTCAAGCAATTATATGCTACTGTATAACATATTTCCAGGGGACTAAAAAGTAGAAAGTGTAAGCCATGGTCTTTTCCCTTTACCAATGGTTACTTAGCAACTGCGTATTGTTGAAACTTCAGCGGTTGATTTTTGTTTTTGACAAGTTCAATTTCTCGCCAGCTATGTCATCTATCTAAATTAGGACTTCAGTTTTATTTCAGACTTTGAACATAGACATTACCTTTTTTTTTATAAACTGAACATAGCCATTGCTTGAAAGCTTCTGTTATATAGAAGTGCCAGAAATGTTGGTTTGTTGCTGTAATGATGCATTAATTGCTTGAACAGTTGTCTGCATGAGATTTATTTTTTCTACTTTAAGATTTATTTAGCTTTTAACAAGACAGCAGGCCATTATTATCCATGGACAATAAAAATCAGGGAACCCTCCATACATCATTCACTCTATTTTTGTCTGGTTTAGGGAGAGGAGTTTGGAGCTATCTTCTGTCTTCTAAGGCGTTGATGATTGATAAATGATTGTGTTGTAACTATGTTTATTCCTTAATAAAGGGCACTTTAAAATAAGAGGCGTCAATTTGTGTAAATTCAGATCTCATGCTTCAGAATTGTCAACCTCCCTTAGCCTTATACAGATCTTATAATATCGTGTGGTGATTTCATTCGCTTTCTAGGGAGGGCGGGTTTCTTATGTGAATGTAGCCTTTTACATCTGTATGCTGTCTGCTTGCTCAATGGAAAATCTCCTGACCTTTTTTTGTTACCTTCAGCATTCTATTTGTTGTTAGTCCTGCCTGTAGAATCTTTATCATCAATTCTAAAATTCTTGCGCTGTATAGGTAATAAAGCCAAAGCTTGCGAGGCCCGGAAGAGTTCCAGTCACAACATGCACTTGGCAACGTGAAGGAAAAAGCATTGCTGGTGGAATTGGAGACGGATCTATCCAGGTACATCTTTTCTGATGTTTGAAAATTTTGATTTTAAAACTTTTCTGTACCAACATTATATCGTCTAACTTCGTTAATGTGACAAATATCTTTCTATGATTCAGATCTGGAATATTAAGGCAGGATGGGGAAGCAGACCGGATATTCATCTACAAAGTGCACATACCGATGATATCACTGCTCTGAAGTTTTCAAATGATGGACGGCATCTTATATCAAGAAGTTTTGACTGCACATTGAAGGTAATACTCCATTGCCCATTAGTGTACTGTACTCATCTTTATTATGATTATCAGGCTTTTGGGTTGGAGTAAGGAGGCTGGTAGTTCGCATGGCGTTGCCTTTGGAAATCAATTATTTTGGGTTCTAAATTTTTTAGTCCTTGTGACCCCTTTCAAGTGGAAAATGGAGATTATTTTATTTTGGCACAATATTTGGTGCAGAGACCTCAATTTAAAAGTCCAATTTCTTAACCTCTTTGGAATCTCTTCTATAAAAGAAGCCACAATTGGGGAAAGTTGTCTTATGGGAAAAAACGGTCATACCTTATATTTTGATCTTCAAATTTCTGAATGACTAGGAGGAACCCTTTTTGTCGAGGTTTTTCGGTGTTGCTTTCTTCTGAATGACAAGGATATGATAAGATAATTTGGAAGCACGAATGCACGATCATACATGATCTTTCTGTGTAAAAAAAATTCTGCAAAGTGCAATCTTATTGAAAAGCCGACAATTCACGACTTCCCAGCCACGGAGATTAGGAAGTATAGAGCTCCTACTAAAGCTTGTTTTTTTTGCTTGGGCAATAACCTAGGGGACATACCTACAACAAATGTGTTCAGAAGGCTATGTTACTCGGACTCATCTACTCGTATCCGACAAAATACGTATCGGAGTATCTGATAGACTGATACGGCTATTTTGTGCGAAATTTTCAATATTTTGGTCTAAAATGAAGTATCAAAGTATCGTATCGTATCCGACAAAATACGTATCGGATACGGAATACGGCAACTAAGTGAAGTATCCGAGTAACATAGTTAGAAGGTGAAGTTTTAGCCTTGCTAGTCGATGTTCTCGTTGTGATGAGAATGAAGACTTGATTGGCCATCTTATTCTTTTTTGCTCGTTGGTTACTTCTGTCTAAAATTTATCAATTATCATTCTCTCTCAGTCTCTCTGTGGAGAAAGCAAGGTCTATCCTAGAAAGGCGAAGTATGTACTCTCTACTTGGAAGATAAGAATGAAAAGAGGTTGGATTGCCGAAATTTGGAAGATGGTTTTTTTTGGCTATTTGATGATGTAGTTGGATTGAATCATTGAATGGAACCTTCATATATTTGATGATGCTGCCTCTTCATATCAAGAGTTCATGTTTCATTTTTGGAAGCTATTATATATTTAGAGTCGTATGCTTCCCCAAGTGAAAAATTGCCTTTTTTGTCTTTTGTAGGTAGGATTACGCATGATAGTTTGAGAGCGTAATTATCCATCTCATTGTGAATATCATTTAGGGTGTCTTTTTGTATATGATAGTCGCTCCCATTGTCTGATGGGCGTCGCTTCTATGATATCTTTTGTATATGGGCGTCACTCCCTTGGTGCCCCTTAGAAGTATATGTAGTTATCAAAAAAAAAAAAAAAAATTCTAAAATTGTTGTGCATTTGGCTATAGCATCTATATTTTAAGCAGAGAGTGTACTTTGCGTATTGAGAATAAATTTTCTGAATGTAGGCTAATCATAAAATGTCTCAGGTTTGGGATTTGCGCCAAACAAAGCAGTCACTTAAGGTGTTTGAAGATCTACCAAACAATTATGCTCAAACAAATATTGCATTTAGTCCTGAGGAAGATCTGATATTGACTGGTACTTCGGTTGAAAGAGATAGCACAGTTGGTGGTTTGTTGTGCTTCTATGATCGGGAAAAACTTGAACTAGTATCAAGGGTTGGCATCTCTCCAACACGCAGCGTCGTGCAGTGTGCTTGGCATCCAAAACTAAATCAGGTATTGTTTTTAGTTATTTTTTTCCATCAAAGCTTTTTGTCCAACTATCTTTCAAACGCTGAATGCCATTTTTGGAGAACCAGTTAGCTACAGTCTCGTATTAAAAACAATACTCATATGGCCATATGCACATTAACCCACTTACTGAAATTAAGGATCAAGTATTTCCTATGGTCAAGTCTCATGATAATGTTATCATGGGCACCCGTCTCATATAAGAATCTGTGTTTCTGTGAAGGTAGGGCTGATATTCTAAATTAAGGCGCATTTTCAAGACAGGAATCTGCTGACTTGGCTTGAGATTGACCTAGATAGCGGGTTTATCGGGGGACCATTATAGAGGAATAGACTTATCCTAGGAACCCCCAAACCCATGTCAACGATATCGAGCAATTCAGAGATGATGCTAATCTGATATATGTTTTTGTAGGTTTTTGCTACTGTTGGAGATAAACACCAAGGAGGAACACACATACTGTATGATCCAACCATGAGCGAGCGAGGGGCTCTTGTTTGCGTTGCTCGGGCACCAAGGACAAAGTCAGTGGATGACTTTGAGGTGCAGCCAGTTATACACAACCCACATGCGCTCCCCTTGTTTAGAGATCAGCCAAGTCGCAAACGGCAAAGGGATAAGATACTGAAGGACCCTATGAAATCCCACAAGCCTGAACTTCCCATGACTGGACCTGGTTGCGGTGGCAGAACTGGCACCTCTTCTGGAAGCTTGTTAACTCAATATCTTCTCAAGGTAATGTTGGTTTCTGGTGGTGTACGTTTTTTTTTATTCAGGTGTTTTCTTTTTCTTTTTTTTAAATAAAATTAATCTGAGGTTGCATTTCAGAAAGGAGGTATGTTGAAGGAGACATGGATGGACGAAGATCCGAGAGAAGCTATACTGAAGCATGCTGAGGCGGCAGAGAAGGATCCTAAGTTCATTGCGCCCGCTTATGCTGAGACCCAGCCTCAAACTGTCTTTGCAGATTCTGACTCTGAGGAGGAAAAGTAATGCAAATTTTCATAGTTGTCTAAATCCCGATGCAAATCGATCCAAGGTAATGGAAACTATGTGGATCGTTGTAAGATAGTTTCAGATGTAGGATGTTCGTAATCTAGTAGGGTCGTACATGATCATGGGTAGGATACTTGGCAGGATTACTCAGGATTGTAAAAAACTATTTTCTTATTTTGATTTGCCATGTTGTATTTGCATTTCAAATGTGATTTTTTACAGATGGAGTAATTAACACAGTAAACCGTTTTTTATGGTATACTTGTAGAGAGTTCAGTCATACGAATATACGATACCCTTTTAGATCTTTTAGCTTTATATTAGTAAACATTTTATGCGATTTGCCTATAAATTTGCTATCTACAGAATTCTTACAGTTCTGCACTTGTAGTCTAATGTGTGAACAAACCACAGGATTTCTCTATAAGTATTATTAATTGAATAAATAAAAAACAAAAGAAACAATTGTATTCCATAAATTAACGGCATTTACAAGAGTTAGACCACAGGCTTCATGTTTTTTTTCTTCTATAAAATATCGGAATGACGATCAATCAGATCCTACTCACTGTGTATGCTATATTTATACTCAGGCTATGACATTATGTTACAAAACTCATAATTTACAAACCCAGATTATAGTAGTTAACTATTATGCAGATCATTCGCCATCTGGTTTGTACAAACATCAACTGACATATGTAGTAGAATATGCGTGCCTGATATCGTACCATTAGACCATTATATGCATCATGTCTTGTCTTTTCTCGCTGGAATTTCGATTAGATCACGACTTTTCGTGCTCAAACGTTGCCAAGCGAGAATCGGATAAGACGGAAAACATCTGCGTGTCTACAAAAAGCTGCAAATGGGATAACCAAACAGCACAAACAATGAAGTCCTTGACAATTAACAGAAATAATTTAGACAGCTGACCGTAATTTCGGTCCAGTACGAAATAACCTCATTTTCATGTTTTTTTTAAGTTACATAACCTCCCTACAACATTATCCTAGTGCCTCAAGGAATACCGCCTAAAGCTGGGGGTGTTTCGGGGTGTACAGCCTCACCCTTGTTTCAACTTTCAACTGTCAACGCAGTGACACAGAGATCGTGGTGAAGATGACCCTTGACAAAAATTGCATCAAATGAAGTCTACTTCACGTAAAAAACAACTATTTTAGGGTCATTTAATTCTCTCATAATCCATAACCAAAAAATTGGGAACCTTTGATTTCATTGAAACTGCAAAAACTTCTCAAACACCCAACCCCTGAAAGAATAAGTTGTCTTAAATGTTTTGATTTTGATACAACAAGATGGAGCTAAAGCCATGGAAGACAAACCTTGATAAAAGATCGATCTCTGCCAGGGAAGGAATCAATAAAACTATCCTTCAGAAGTAGGGAGACCTACAATCAAGAAATAAGTGAGAAAATGATTTTCTCAAACTTTTTGTTCACTTTAGTAGCATCAAACTCTTTTCACTCACCCGATCATTGTTTGATTGTACACTGGTGATGGAATAAGACCTGAAATCCGCACATAAGGATTCCATGTATCTGTTCATTACGTCTATAAATTTTGTTGCAGCTTCAGCCTGTAAGTAAACATGCACGCTATTAAAATGCGGCTTGGAAACAATAAAGAGAAGATGAAACCATGGTATTAGATCTCTGTTTGGGACTTGATCTTGGAAACAGGCATCCAACCTGATCTCGGTCTTTGTGCCATAAATGTGGCCCATACCGACACAAAAGGTTATCGGAGTTGATCGAATGTGGACTCGGACCGGGCTTAACATGGATTTTGTGGCTAACGAAAAAGCAGATTAACAGGTTATGGACAATTAGCGGGGTAGGCATAACTTCTTTTGCAGGGGCGGATAAGTCAGGTCCAATGTGCGGTAGGACTCATGAGCAACTTTAGGTCTGTGGTAACCTTTAGACTGTTATCTTATGTGCAAGTAGGGGGGTTACTATAACAAGCATGACTAATGAGCTGCCATCTAGAGGTGAACTAACAACTGAAGCTCGCATCTGATTTAATTTAAATTTGAATAACGTACATAGAGGAGCCCTCTTGTTTCCAAACTACGGCACAGCACAGCTACATTTTACATTTTGTATGGTACTAATACGACAGAGCTACAACGTGATGTCAAAACTCAAAGACGGATAAAACTTCCAAAACAACGATATAAAACGTGGAGTCTTCTTTTTACTTGACCAGCTCTCTAGTTTTCATCATATTACTATATAAATATTGGTTTCGTGTGTAAAACACATTTAAAAAGATTAAACGGGATAGAGGAAGTAGTATTTCTATAATGAGAAATACATAAATATAGTTTACCTGCACTTCATTACACTTGTATACAGGATGCTTTTCAGCTACTCTGAATTGACTAGCCATTGCAGCGTGGATTGGACGAAGTTCGGAATAGAGCTCCTTGCGTCGAGGAAGTAATGGCAAGGAGCACGTCTTCACCTGCAAGAATATAATTTTGCGGTTTCTCCATATCACAAGTCACACATGAAACCAAGAAATTTAGTAAAATAGATTGCCATTTTGGGAGAATGGAAAGATATTGTGCCGCATCAGATTTTTGATCTCGTGAACAATTTTCCATATTACTATCCTGGCAATCACTATTTGACATCAAATGGGATGCAAGGGTAGGCGGCAAACATTACGAAAGAAGAGAGATCATAGTAATCGTGAAACATTATGTTACTAGAGCCTTGAGGTAGATATGTTTAACAACAACAAATCCTTGGTCCTAATAGACGATGTGAAGTACAATAATGGGAAAAAGGGAGAAAGGGGAAAGCAGATATTCAAATGGGAAATGAAGCAAGATAGACTAAACAAGTGTAAAAAGGAGAAAAGGAAAGGCACAAAATGAAGAACATGTTCTCACAAACTTTAAGCAGATATTTAAATGGGTAAAGTAAGTGCATGAAAAATCTAGGGAAAAAGTAATAAGGAAAGGATAGCTAAGAGATTAAGTAATCAAGTATAAACTTTTTAGGTTGAAAATCAACGGAAACTAAAGCCAGAAAAAAAGATGCAACGAGACAAAAAATGACGTCCAACTCAATTCTCCACATAAATTCCTCCCTCCAATCAACCCACTTTAACACCACCTTTTCTTCAATCCTGCGTAGACCCATACTGCTTTCAGCCACCGTTATCTATATTTCTACCCCTCGCAAATCCCAATCTTTTCATTTTCTACACTTCAATCCTTCTAAACAGTGCACCACCTGGTCTGTCGCTAAAGATCAAAACCATCTTTAGCGATTCTCCTCAGACCTAAGCTAATCTTCAAGAGATGCAACTCCTATATCATATTCAACACCCCATTCCTCAACTCAATCTTTACATGTACAGTAAAACAACCACCGTTGCATATAGTAGATTCATCGTCAATATTCATTCAGTAAACATGAAATCAATGATCAATATCAGTTGATAACTGCACTAAGCAGAGCCTAAGCATTTTCGTTTCCTTGATCACATGCTCCAAGTAACAGTGTGTAGCATAATTATAGATGTCCAGGAATGCATACCTGGTCTTTTCCCACATTGACATGGACAAGATTAGAAGTCTTCATCTTCAAGTCTTCTGGTTTATTCTGTATTCCAACCTGCAAGCAAAATCGTTAAGGAAGCTATAAAATGGTAACCTTATAATGTTACTAGAAAATGAAGTTGCCTTACTAACACAAAGAAAGAAATAAAAATGAATGTGAAGTGGCCAATGACAAAAAGACATGCTTTCACTACGATAGGAGCATCAAACAGGATGTCTTTGCTACACACAACAGGATAGCACATATCTAGAGGATCTTGCCAAGAGTCCCAAAGTACCCATATAAAGAGTGTCATTTTTGGCATTTTAAGCACATAAATCAGACATATCTTGATTTCTGGGTGCAACATTGACCATTGAAAACAGCTGCTTGGAAGAGGTGATGCAATGTCAAATTGTCAAAGGAGCCATCACATTTAACATCCTCTTCTCTTTCAAATTTGAGTACTCAAACTGATTTAGTTCAACCAATATGTAAAGACCCAAATTAAAAGGTATCCACAATGCATGTGACAATTATTAAAACTTACAATGTAAGGAACCGGAGCGTCAAGAAAATCAATCATCTTCTCTGGGAGAATCTGTAATAATTATTTAAAACCCAAATTAGAAGGTATCCACAATGCACGTAACAACAGAAACTCAAGTCACAATATTATATTCTTATGATTCACCCGGCAACTATCCATCCATCCAATAACAAAAACATCAGTGACAAAATAATTCCCAAATTAGAGTGGGAAAATAATTACGGAATACCATTCAGTGCGAGTAACTGAAAAGAAATTTGGGGGGGGGGGGGGGGAGAGGATTCCACTGTTACAGCTCAAATTACCTTTACACCCTTTAGTATTTTCACATAAGTTACCCCTTACTCTTTCCCGCAACCTCTAACCCCGCCTACTTAGCGTTCTCAAAGGCAACAAGTAGGAGGTGGGCCGTGTGGGAAAATTGATGTATGGGTGACACAAATGGTGTATACGCAGTGTAGCCGTGAAGAGAGGGGGTGAGGGACAGGTAAAGTACGGATTTCATGCTTAAAAATTTCAGATATAAAGTTTTAATGGAATCAAGCTGAGACGCCCCAATTTCATAATCAAGTTAGATTTATACCATAGTTGGGATTACCATTATACCTGACACATTATCCAATCCGAATAACCTGTCATAAATACCCCAACCAAAACCCAAATAACCTGACCCGACCCGAATTTTGCTGGTTCCGATATGACCCTAACCGAAATTATCCAAAATGAGTAATTTGAAATCACGCTTAACACTATTCACTCAGGCAACAAAAAGCTTTAATAGTCCTGAAGTGAAATAGCATGCATTGATCCCGATTGAACCTACTGATAATGAAAATGGTCTGATGTCACTCTGACCTTCACTGACGCGTACTCGAAATGATCCGATAAAAGCAAACCCGAAATTAACAGAAGCTGAATGACCCGCATGGCAGAACAGCCGCGTTTGACACTCCTTTAATGACCCACCCCAGAATCTACCACAATGATCCGTTAGCCAGGTCCCATTACCACCCTCTCTTCTCTACTACAATGCACCATTCCCAAGTGAAAGAATCAAATGCAAAGGAAGGAGTATTTCAACTTTGTTCACAACGGGCAGAGGTAATTTTTCTTGCTGACGTAGTACAAGTTCTTATGGTACTAATTGCACTTCAACTGAAAAATTTATGCAACAATTTTCCCATACTCTGTTGCAAGCTGTGAAAAGTGCCTTTTAACAATGTTGATTTAACCTTATCAAAGCAGCTTAATACTGCGGTAGTTATATACAAGGTAAGAAACATTGATCTAGCAGCAAGCAAAGTTTGATTAAAAAGTGGGCACCCCAAGACGGTGATAGACTAGATAGCAGCCAACATGTAAAAGCAACGCAATGATATCATACATGTGTACGAAACAATGATGCAGTAGTGAATAACAAAAAATGAAGCAGAAGAGACCAGTGCGTCAATGATGTGAAAAAATATCAACTCACCGGTAAAAGGAGACTCTGCCATTCAAATGGACAGATCATGGGGATGAGAGACAGCACCACAGCAGAGAGAATACCCTGTAGAAGACAAAGTAACCAAGAAGAACACAGCAGTTATACTCAAATCCAGCAAAAGAAATAGAACAGATTTCTTTGCATCTCGAAGTTTAATGCCCCTACATACGGTCACAAATAGAACTGCCAAACAGTCATTTATGTCGGGATCCAATTAGGTCACTGCCGGTGTATTATCATCAGGTTATTATGGGTTCAGGTCACTTTGGGTGTGCTCTAATGGGTCATTCCGTTTCCGGGTCAATGTTATTGGTCATGTCAGTAAAGCCATTTTTGAGTCGCTTCAAATTCTGGCTGCTAAAGTTCTTTTTCTCAAAGTAGTCATTTTGCGTCATTTAGTCACAAATAACTTTTGTTATAGTATTTTAGTTAGCTGCAAAATTTCCATAACGTTCTCACTACAACAGCCTGTAACGTCCTCATTGCAATAGCATGAAACGTCCCCAATAAACAAATATATTTCTTTTGTCAGTCTTCTCCAGTTCCAACTCAGACTTAGTGGCTCATCAATTTCGTCAAAACATCTACTCTCTCATCATGCAAGCCAAATTTGAAATAAAATAACAGGATCACCCCGATTAGTTTGCATCATATTGTATTATCAGAGAAAAACCTTGATAGGTGACAATCAAAGTTGATCTATCACCAAGATGCACAATTTTTCAGCTCCAGGCAGCAAAAAATAACACTAAGACCTTACAGACTTAAGCCCTAACAAAACCAAACATGCACTACAAATAAATCATAAGTTTCTCGCAAAACATCTGAAGACAATCATAGAGTTTCTTTGCAGAAAAGAATAACTGACCAGATTAGGGCATACAACAATGACCTGTTTCTCCAGCAACACTCCTGTGAGCAAAGCTAAAATCTGAAAAACAGAAAATGTGATGTGGTCATACTAAATGTTAATAGTAGGTCTTCAAATTACCGACTAGTTCAAAAGTATACAGAATGTATATCAATTTGTACAGCTGCAGTTAAACATCTAAATAAAAAGAAAATTACAAAGGAGCAAAGCATTTGAAAAAATTACTTCAAAAAATTGTAAACTAGGCAAAATTATAATATGGTTGGAAAACTTTAGACCCTACGATCAATGAATACCCCCAGATACAAACATTTCAGTACAATTTAACATTGTTATGTACTTATGTATAAAAAAATAATGTACACATAAAAAGCTATTGCATCGGCCCAATGCAAGAAGTGCATCTTTATGAAGTCATGTACAATACAAAATAAGAAAGTTGAAAAAAAAAATAACATAGTTTATGCAGAAACTTATGTAAGAGTTATGTATTAAGTCAACAACAATTAATATTCATAAAAGAATTACATTGTCAAGAGAAAGGGCACGGCAGAGGGTTGCAGTTGTCCAGACAGATAATTCGACAGCTTCCTCAGCAGCTGCTAACCTTGCATTAACCTGAAACTCAGAACCTTACTTAGACACAACCCTGGCAAATGAGACACTTGTAGAACATAATAAAGCCATGCAAAACCATACTTCTGCAGATTTCACAGGATCATGCACGTCTGTATCTAAGAAACTGTCAACTGATTCAAGATCAGAAACTGAACGGCGTGTGTATTGGATAGCTTGCAGGTGTTCAAGAGGCTGAAAAACCATCTCGCTCCCCCGTTCAGGAATAGGCATAGCTCCATAAGCACAAACTATTTGTAGCAAATCGTTCTTATTATCCTGTAAGTGAAACCGTACCAAACTGAAGTGTAAAACACCTCGTTCATACATCAATAGTAGCAACTTTCAATAGCAGGATTAAGATAACAAACCTTAGCCCATTCCATAGTCATGAAATCGCCAGAATAGTCACTTTCTTGGTTAGAGAAACAATCGTTATCTTCATCCATGCTTCTTACTGAACTGTCAGAACAGACAAGGATAACTGTAGGTTATATTACAAAAACTTTTATGAGACTGTTGTATGCATTTGATGATCTTAATTCACGTTGAACCGGTTGTATGGACAAAGTAGTGAAAGCCAAGAAGTGCTCGTAGTGGTTGGTAGTAGGGGGGGGGGGGAAGCTTACCCCTAGGTTAGAATAGGCACAGAGGCTATTTCCAAGAGAGTTATAATGAAATGTGCATTGGGAGTTGTATCCTATGGCTTCTTTTCCAAAGTACAAGAAACACAACCAGTTTAATAAGCCATTTTGCTTAATTGGAAATAGATAATGTTGTTACCTCACTTGTTCTAAGAGAATTCATGTAGAAGGATAATTATGAAGCTACAGCCTTCCTGGGTACGTGGAAACATGTCAAAAACTAGGTTTCTGTAAAGTCAAAGATAGAAAATCTAACTCAACCACCTGTATAATGACAAAGAACTGTTGCTTCTCTCCATTTTTGGGTTGTCCGAGTGAGATGACAAAGTGGCCTCAGGGGAATTTGCTCCATTTTCATAAAGTCTACCAAAACCGTTGGCACGACCTTCAGATACATCAGAAGAATGGTCATCAGAATCTTGAGGGCTTGTCCGTCCATCTGTATCTTTCGCAGGACTGAACTCTGAGATTTCACTAGTAGATCCACTTGATGGTGGAGACTCCAGGGTCTTTGGGGAAATTATTGGGGCCCCATCATCAGGAATAATACCAGCTGCGGCAGCCGTGAGGGCTACTGCACTATCAACAGGTATTGCTGATGACATCCAATCTCCAAGGCCTTCCCTCTTTGGTGAATCAAAATTCCCATGAAACTGATCCTGCTCTCTTGAAATGGAAGGGGAGTAATCATATAGAGTCATTTCACTGACAAACTGGGTTATCCGATTCAGACGCTCCTGTGCAACAATACTGCCACAAAAAAAAGTAATTTATAAATACTCAATAGAAAGATAATCAAACATCGCAAGGAATTTATTTATTTTCGGTGCAAAAAAGGCTCAAGCGCAGTCTTAATGCTAATGGATTTCAAACCAAGGTCATGAGTACCAACATGAAATAGCTTTACTTTATGAGATCATGATAAGAAAAAAAGGGGAGAGGCAGGAACTAGGAAAACCTGTTAAGCATCTCATAATGAAGCTCAAAGAAAGGAACTCTAGTGATCAAACAATAGCAGCGAGGAGCAGAAACTAAAAACCGGCTGCCCCCCAGAGATGATTGAGACAGGGGTGATGAATAACCAAAGATAGCTGGTGGCCTCTGTACAATTTCTGGCACTTGAAGGCAAACACCATACATTGTTCCGTTATTAGCAGCCTGGTCCACGAAAGGTATTGTTCAGTATCAAGTATCAAGTATCAACCATCACAATAATTCATTTTTGCATGACAAAAATACAGAAAAACACTTCTATTTGCTTCTCCATTAGGAGATTGCAAGTTCTGTGTCACACTTGAACAAGAAATATCACTACACAGCCAGAACGGAACATTTAGGGTCTCACCTTAAGTGAGAAAACAAAGGCCAAATCATCTCTTCCCGTGTGCTCCTGTTTAACAATTCAGGGCAAAGACCAATAAAAAGATTATCAGGTACAAATATGCAACCGATACATAACACTAGGCAAGTAATCTAACACGTGAACAAAGTAAGCAGAAAATCACTTCTAACTTCGATAGCTTTGCATGATACCAGAATAAAGGTTTCACTGAACAGTAGAACACAACATAACTCAACTACACGTTAGTTATGCTAATCTCATCTTGGTTATTTAATCCTACTCCACTAGTCCACTCAATTGAGACTTGGCAATGCCGACGTCACAAACACGTGAGAATCACCTCTAATAATATCAAACATGCATACCTTAATCCTATCATGTATGCAATAAGAACCAAAAGAGATGAAGTACACCTCAAAATGATCAACCCTTTAGAGAAATTGATTCACCACACCCAATTTATACTCACATACATTAGGCAACAATTTCTCTGGACTAAAGAGTCACATATGCTATGCACATATGCCCGAATAATGAATCTACCTGTCCATAAACAAGGGAGTTTAAGTCACTCAGGGATGGAGATCTCTCCATTAGCCGAGCCTGCAGTTTTACAAAGAAATATGCTGTAAGAGAAGATGCATAAAAATCATGTTAACTAAAGAAGAGTTCAGCATATGATATCAGCGAAAAGATTAGGAAAGCATAAAAACGTGAAAAGACTGAAAAGGGCAGAGCCAAACAAATCATCCAAAACAGGAAAGAGTACTAGAGTCTAGGCAAATTTATCCATACGACCAGTTACATATTAGAGACACCAAATAGCACAATTGAAGCGTAATATCAGGCACCGCATCAGGTACAGATAGAATAATACAAGAGCATATCAATTATAACTCAATTATAGAGATCTAAAGATAATCCGGCAGAAAACTAATTGATCATGAGCATAACACAAACATATACTGTCTATAATACCAATCCTTCATGTAATATCATCCGAAACTGTTTAGCTCTGGAGCAACATAACAAGTCAACCAAATTATCAAAAATAATAATCTTGAGTGGAAACTGAGACCTTGACACCTCCAGGAAACGTAAATGCACATAAATCCTTCAGGCGCATTGGCAATCTCTTCCCCGGTGGATACTTGAATAATACCTGCAGTCAAGATGAGGATCCGTTTCAAAAAGGACACAATTATAAAGTTTCTGGAAGGCCTTTAAAATTTCACAATTGAACTGGCATTGCTCTGTTAAAATAAATAAATAAACAAAAATAACTACCATTTGCCTGCAAAAAGTGCATGCCTTGCAGAGTCTCAAAAAATAATTAATCAAGGATCTTTCAATACAAAATCAACCTCCACTAGAAATGTGAAGAGTAATTTCTTAACGGATAAAAGCATAAATAACTCAGGCTCCTAAGAAACATAATCCATATACGAATTTATAAGTTTCCTTATCAAACTAATTATAGTCAGCAGTCTCAGCACTTTTCATATGAATGTTTCATGTACAGTAAGCACGTCCTACTACATAATATTCAAACGCTGCAAAGATAAAATGATCACCCACCTCCGAATACAGGTCATATAGAACTAAATTGTATCCAACTGGAATTACACAATTCAAATATGTACAGCAACGGGTATGTGCATAATATTATTGACATAATGAAGATATCTAAGCAATTTTCAGAAATTGGAATCAAAATATCATGCATCTCTGGAAAACAAATCATTTAAGCTTCGAACCTGAGGATCCAATGAAGGAGGTGAAGGCTCACGATAATATGGCGATCTTCCATCCACTGCACTTGCTCTGACCATATCAGACTCCCACTTTTTCTTTCTAGCAAAGGCATCCTCAACAGCTTCAAGATTGGCATCTGGATGAAGACCCGTGACTATAAAGTGCTCAAATAGCGAAGTAGGCTCCTTGTATTTCGTACGGTCCTAGATAAGCAGTAACATATCCATTACTAATTGCAAAAGAAGTTATCGCTGATTTGGAATACATCCAAAAACTCTACTTCTACATAAGGAATTGATGATAAAAAATCAGTATAACGACAAGTCCCACCAGGTACCAACATATCCTTCCACTAGCGAGAGACCAGACTACTTGGAGATACAATGAAGTAGCAGCAAACATAAACTAATTCTGAGGACTGAAGAATGGCAAAGGAAGGCATAAGGGAAATGAACTTAAGCGGCGCTATTTCTGAACATTATTTTACGACAGCCTTATTCAGGAGAGAGAAAATTTCTTGAAACATCACTAAGAGACAAAAATAGATTATTCAGAAGAAGAGTATATATACTCCCTCCTAGTTTACATGTTCCTCCCTATTTCCTATTTGGGCTGAGTGTGGTTTTCCTCCCTATTTCCTTATTTGAAAGCTTTTGTGTGGTCCAAATTCACTTTCTTAATCCTTGTATCCAAAAGAAAAAGGAGGAACATGGAAACTAGGAGGGAGTATCATTTAGTTAAAAGCTATGAACCATACCAGATGTATTTTGCCTAGCTCTAATGTAAACTTTGACATTAATTCAAGCAACCTTTTTTCATTTTAGACCAAATTGGTTCATTCTTCATGTATGATCAAAGGCAATCAAAAAAGGTTTTGGCCAAGCTACAAGTTAACCACTAAGATAATGCCCTACAAACTGGTACAAATCGTTTTAGGGACAGTCTTTCGAGCTTCTTCATTAAAAACAGATAAATGAATGTCCTTTTTTCACCGCAACCACCTCAAAAAAATTCTTTAGTCAATGTAGATAATTAACCACCCATAGCCAATGCCTCTAATTCAGCCCCAGTGCAAGAAGGCTTAGCAGACTCAAACAAACAAGCTTTAGTGTCTTAAATTAAAATTAGTTTCTCAACCCCAGACAGAGATTGCAAAGAGCTTACTGAGTTCAACCTGCTCGCAGCAAAACGTTTCAGAACTTTTACAAAGAGAACATCCCACTGTGAGACCGACTTAATAATCCATATGATTAAACGAGGAATATCAGTAATTATTACGTATTTGAGTACTGAGTTGGTCTTAGAATGAGAGGGTCTCATACAAGATTAATTATATATTTGTATGTTCAACTGCTTTAAAATATAGCATTCGTAGTAAATAGCAACATTGACCATAAAGACTCCAAAGGCCTAATCAAGATGAACATTTATTTTCATGAAATTGATCAACTAGCAAGCAAGCTCGTACGTATACACTCCTATATCCTTCCAAGATGGGAGGGCAGTTTGTATTCTTTCAAGCATTTTCTCCTACTCTACCTTCATCTTTGAGGATGTAAGACCATTGCTCTTAATACTTTTAACAATAGTTTAGCAATATGAATTCATCCAACATGGTAAAAAACATCTGTCACACAGCATACATACAAACAACAAGAATTGCAAAAAACAAGAATCATGCGCCCGGTTCCATACTAGGTAAATTTGAATCATCAGTTGGCATATCTATTGGAAAACAATTAAAGGCAACAAAGGAATACAAATAGTTCAATACACGAAAGTACCTGGGTGTGAAGCTGATACCACTGTCGTTTCTGATTTGCCAGAACCTCCGGATTAAAATTGAACTTCCGGTTCTCATACTGGGAATTTCCACCCCAACGCCAAGCCTTAGATAACGAAGTCTTCAAATTCTGGAAACTATTACTACGTCTGTGTGATTGGCTTACTATTTCACTCTGAGTTTTCCTATGTCCTGTCCAAACTGGGGACGTGTTCGCGCTACCTAAATACTCACTTGCCACCCTGACTGCCTCCTCGGAAATCTGGTGTAGAACCCATAACGGTGAAGCTGGTCTTTCTCCATGCAAATCAACATCCTCCTTCAAGTCCATCTTCCTAAAATCTTAGCTCACTCTTCATCTTTCAAGCACTAGTTCCTTCATTAATACCATTACCGAAACACTAACCAAATATTCCAAACCCGATATTGGATGACTTACCAATTTACAAAAACCAAATCTAATTAATATCAACAATTGTTTCTATGACTACGAGATATGGCAAACTTTCTAAAATTATACAAACCCACCAACCATAAAATTCAATCAATACTTTTCCAATATCTCAATTAATTCTCCAATCAAAGAATACATACAGCTTGAATAAGAAGTGGAGCAAAGATGTTGTCTTTCTCAACTTATACAATCAATTACCTGTTTACAGAACATCGAAAACGACATTTAAATAAGTTGTCTCAGTCAAATGCAACGTAGCACAACAAACCCTACATAAAATATCAATTAAACCATTCACAACCCATGTCATATTTTCAATCAGTCGGTCTTGCTTAGGACCGTCTTAAGATAAGACTATCCCTACCCTCCTTCTATTTTTGCCTTATTTAAATCGGTTGTGAGTGTTGTCTTAACTTAGGACCGGTCTTAGCCACGAATTTGTGATTCTCAATACCTTTTATCATAAAGTTCATAACTTTAAGCTACCCAAAACCAAAAAATTGCAAATTTTCAACATAAGTACAGATCAAAGAACCTAAAACAACCAAAAAAGCGAAAAGGGAAACTAACCCATCAAAATAATCAACAGAAATAAACATTAGAAAGTAAAAAATTCATACCTTAACATCAAATTAGTATGATTATTGTTGTTGTTATTAGTTATTATATGAGGATGATGGTGATGGTGATGGTGATGATGATTTCCACAGTTGTACAAAGAAACCCAGAAAAAAATGGAAAGATGGAAGAAAAAGAAAGGGAAAAAAAGTGACCAAAAATAGAAGGAATGTGAAAATGTAAAGGAAAGGTCAAGAGTTTCAACACAAGCAAGTGGCAAGAACACCTTCAAATCATGGTAATAAATATTTTAATATTAATTCAATTTTAATTAATACAGATGTCTCCGTCCTAAGGTTAATACACATGAAATAACACGAAGGAAGAACTAAAAGGCTTGTCTTAAAAATACTCAAATGGGATACTATTTTATTTTAACGGGTTTTAATGTTAAGACGGATACTCCGTCTTAATGGGATACTATTTTATTTTATTTTGTTGTTAAATAGATATTTAATAATAAATAAAATCCAATTTTAATAATAAATAAATAATTTAAGAGTGGTCTCTCTTCCGATGAGCCATTTTAGTCTGAAATGATAAGCCGAGATTTTGTAACAATTTTTCAGCCAAATATGACTAGTATTGATAAACAAATTAGGGTAAACTCTTAAGTTTATAAGATTGGTTGTTATAAGTACCATTTTGGAATTTCTCTAAATTTAATATATAAAAGTGGACCCACAAAGATCAAAGTGCATGGTCAGATTGGTCAGTTGGAAATGTGGTCAACGTGGAAAATGGATCAAAGCAATTAAAAGTAGGAGTATCTACTTGTAAAAGTTGCCGTTTGAGAATATATATTTGTTGTTGAATGAATGATGGAAGTTAATTAATGGGTAGATGAAACTGTTGTGCTTACTATTTTTGGCTTTTGTGTATTTTCTGCTATTTATTTGTTAGATTAGATTTAGGTGAATGGTAAATTAACGCCACCTTGCGCCAAATCCAAATTCTTTACTATTGTTGGCTAATTTTTCAAGGGGGTGGTTTTAAGTATATACTAATTGAAGATTGAAGATTGAAGATTGAAGATTGAAGATTGAAGATTGAAGATTTCATAATGTATTGGTTAAAGCGGTGGTATTTTGTCAAGTATGGGTTGCTAGTCTCAGTTTTGTTCCTCTTAAATTTTAATGTCTTGTGGTGGAGTCATAATTTACAGTTAGGATCTGGGGCAAAAAAATTTATCTAATTTCTTATTCGAACGACAAATTCACTAATAGAAAATACACCACATAAACCAAAAATAAATTTAATAATAGAGACTTCAATATTATAACAATGAAATTCTAATATAAATATGTACTCCCTCTGTTATCATCATTTGTTTATCTATTTTGTATTGAGGTGTCTCAATCAATTGTTTACCTTTTTTATTTTAGGATTCTTTGGTCTACTTGTCATCTAATTATTAACCCTTCCCCTTTCCTTAGTCTTTGTACCAAAACCAAAGATAAACAAAACGAAGGAAATAATGTATTCTACTGGTCATAACCTAATATACTCTTAGTTTCTTTATGTAATTTTTATAATAATAACAATAATAATACTCCTAAACTAATAAGGATAAAATAAATTGAACAAGTTGAAAAAGTAATAATCATGACACCTTTTATACAAGAATTTGTGGTATGCTCATAAATTAAGGTTAATATAAAACAATTTTACAGTAAAACATTGTAAATCGTCTATTAAAAACTTGGTATATACTCTAAACTCTTATCAAGGAAACATGGTGGATGGTGAAGTTATTTCAATGAGTTATTTAAGTAAAATATCAGTTGGTTTTACGCCGATATTAATAAAACGCAGTTTTACGCAATCATTTGTGACATATAAAAGAGCGTGATCGTTTCTACTCATCGATAGGAGGTCTTCAATTAAATGAAAAAATAAATTGGAAATCATTCTATATATAATTTTATTTAATTTCATTAATCATAGACTTTGTACGCCGTATGTAAATAATATCCATGGCTCCATTTACGTGAAAAATCTATACAAGTACTATTAAAAAATACATACGCGCTTAGCTGGTACTCTCTTTATCCCAATTATTTATTTACCCTTTTTATTATTTGTAAAAAATATTTTAATCAAAAGTAAACAAGTGAATGAGACGGGAATACTAGCTCTACCCAATTAGGCAAATATATAAGGGAACAATACATAGTCCGTACAAGGAACTTTGACAAAATAGTTGATGGGAAAAATATTATGAAAGCATATGAGCATTGACAAATGACAGAAGTTTGAATAAACATGATAACAAGTACGTCCAAAATAGCAACCGACGATATTTGAACACACGACACATCAAAGAAGTTAGCTCCCATAAAAACATGATAGATACATAGATAATAGCCAACAAGTTTATAAGAATAATGGCCGACGTTTCTTAAATACTTGAATCAATGTTTAATTACAGTTTTTGCAAGCAAAATATTATTGTGATTTGTCAATGTAATAAGTTTGCGATGATCGGTAAGATTATCTTGCTAAGAGAATCTAAGGTGAGACGACCATAATTTTAAAAGATCGGAAATAATATAAAATATTGTTAAGGTGAAAGAGTTCACTCATGATGTATGTCACATGTGAGATTTCATGTTGCAAAGCGTCTTCCTTGTGACGGGTCGGTATTTGTGACGGGTAATGTCACTCACAAAACGAATAAAGCAAAAGGTGGGGGCACCCCTCCACTTGCTTTCCTCTCTCCTCTCATGGGTCTTTTGTCTCACAATTTGGTACCCGTCTTCTCAAAGTGACGGATACGTTCCGTCACAAATGAGAATTGCCCGAAAAATAGGAGAGATGTTTAATAAGGAGTATTATATAAACTTATAAACAGGCCTGATCCTGGGCTTTTTGGGACCCTAGGCAAAATCAAGAATTGAGGACCCTTTAAAAAAAATATAATGTATGATAAAAAAAATTAAAACATACGATAATATTTCTATTAAAATTCCGTCGTAATCATAGAAAACGGTTTCTATGAGCATTTTGAGATGCAAAATCATTGATGATTACATCAACGTCAATGTCTTTCAAAAGCTCCTTCTCGATCGACAAAATCGCAAGACCATTCAACCGTTCTTGTGACATTGATTACCTCAAGTAGGTTTTGATCAATTTCAACTTTGAAAAATTTCTTCCGCGGAAGCCACTGTCACGGAAACTGTTAACAAAATTCTATAAGCGATTGAAGCATTAGGATAACAATCAAACTCAAGAATTTCAGTGGTTGTGTAATACCCCGTATTTTAAGGATGATCAATGCAAGTCAAATTACGTATTTATAAACGTATTTCAAAATGAATTGTTTTACGAAGCTGTTTTATATGAATTATTATTGTTTCGGGAATCACATTTTAATAGTGGTTCATATTTTATAATTATTTCATAAAATGATATAATGTTATATTTCTTTAATTATAATAAGATATTTATAATTAATTATACTTTATATTTTATATTTATTTCCTATTTTATATTTATTTCTTATTTTATATTTAAATCCTTATTTAATAATTATAAATTATATTTCTTTCCTAAATTACATATGGGCCGAGAATTTTACAACTTTATTAGTATTTGTGATTTATTAATTTTACAAATTAAAAATATTGATAATTATAATAAATAATATTTTCCTAAACGATTTAAGGAAGTTCTATCTCTCCCCAAACTCCCTATTTTATTCTACTATATATACCCCATAATATGACCTATGGTATTCATAAATCAAGGAAGAGTTTCAAAGCTAATTTTCAGATTTTAAAGGCCTAATTGCCTCATACATATAAGTTTATGAAACGTCTTAAAATTGTTATTAATTCGTTTATTACCTTGCGCGTACATCGTCTTATGCTAATTATTTCTAAGACTATGCTTGACCTTGGACCGTAGTAATTGACCTAGGACAGACTATGAACTACCGTGACCAAACTTGACCATCGCAGGGCTGCCGTTGACCGTCGTATAGGTGGTTATTCGGATGTTTAGTGGATGTGTCGGGTTGATGCCTTGTAGACAGAAGGTGGGTTTGGACCCCTTTTCGTGACCGTCTTGACCTTGGTTTGGGATGGTTGGTCTTGGGAGTTGAAGTTGAGTCTAGTGGTGACGTCCTTGGTGGCCACTGGTGGCGGTGGTGGCCGGAGTAGGAGAATTGGGTTAATTGCGGGTTTTCGGGTCATAGTTTAAGACGGGTTGTTTATAGTGTATATGGGTTGTCGTGGCAAGGGGAAGGTGAGGCTGGGTTCTGGGGGTTAGACGGTTCTAATGGTGGTGTTGTGGTGGTTAGTGGTGGTGTTAGGTGGTTGTGCGTGAAAACAGGGGAAAGCAAGGGAGCAGGGGGTGCGTTTGTGTGGTTGTTGGAAGAGGGAGATGGTGGCCGGTACAGTGGCGTCGAGAGGGAGTTAGTACTGCCCCTGGAACCACCGTGCGTCAGTGGTGGCAACGATGGTGGCCAGAGGTGGTGTGGGGGTTGAGATTGGGTGGTTTGGCGTTTGTGTTGCGGGTCGTGAGGGAAGATGAGTAATTGGGTGATGTAGTGTAGGCGTGTGTGTATGGGTGGTTTGGGGGAAGACGATGATGGGACTGGTGGTGGGTCGTGCATTGGTGGTTGCCGGGATGGTTGGAGTATGGTGTGTGATCGTTATGGGTTAGGATAGTGTTTGTTTTGCGTTTGTTTTATAACAAGTTTAATTCGTAAAGTTTTACGTAAACGTTATATATATATAATGGATATGATTCGTATAATTATTTGGTAAGTCGGAGTTTGTAAATCATAACTAATTCGTAATTAATTAGTTAGGTTGATTTGTTTATGAGACGAGTATGATTGCTAATACATGTGACGATAATTAATGAGTTTATAACTATATAATGTGTGACGGGATTATCCGTAAATAATTATTTATTGAATTAGTTTGTGACGGTAATTAGCATATTCGATAATAATAATATATGTTTATATATAATAGGGTGAGACGAGTTATTTACTAAAGTTTAATTGTTAATCGTTTATAATGATAATTGTAATGGAACGTAATTAATCACGTCATAGCTTGTTTATATTTTATTTAACTAATTCGTAGTTGCGTGAGTAGTTAGTAATTGTTATTTATTATTTGCTTAAAGGTGACGGGTGTTGTTGACGGATATCTTTCATTTGTTTGCTCGGATTGCTATTTGGAGTATTTTGTTAAAAGGTAGGGATTTCCTACTCAACTCGGTTGTTATTGTTGTCGATTGATGTGGATGAATGATAATATTGTGAATGATTATTGGAGATCCTCAATGTTGTATTGGGATGATGGATACCCTGGGCCAAGGGATTGGCGGGATGAACATGTGTTTCAGGAAGTGAGCTCGGTAGTGTTGGCATTTGCATATCATATCGTGAATGTTTATAATATGCTTGTTATTATCTGTTGATAGTTATTCTACTCAACCTCGTGGTTGACCGTGTATTCGTGAACACCTGTGATGAACCAATTATTGGGGAGCAGTTTGGATTGACAAGTATTTGAGTTAGAGGACTTGGGAGCTTATGGGATGCAAGGCATGAGATGTTGGACCATAGTTGCTGTTTAGATCAGTTAGTCGACTGGAACTTTATTTTCATGTATTCTATTTATTTCCGCTTCGTAGTAATTGTAATATTAAAAGTTTAAATTTAATCAGTTTTATATAAAGTACTTTTGTTTGTTTTACTTTGTTATTCACTACCTCGGTCATTCCGAGATGGTAACAGTCTTATTTATCTAGGAAGGCCTAGTTAAGGTTCTTGGATAAATGGAGGTGTTACAACATATCTCAAAAGGGACCTCCCGTTGGACCATAGCATGAACCGTCTGCCAGTTTCCCAAAGACTGGGAAGTCTTTAACTCGGAAATTTGAGCGATCAAAGCCTCTAACTGAGCTGCAACAACTCCATCTGACCCACTACCTCTCGTGCTCCCTTTGGGATTACCATACTCAGCTGTATGTGTAGCGATTTCCTCAATCAGCTTCCAAGCAGTATCGTGATTCGTGTTGTTCTAAAATCTCCCATTCGCAGAA
>VHZZ01005329.1:61813-74061 GCA_009801015.1 Silene noctiflora
AATTTATTAGGCTTTACCAATAATGTAAGACTATATGAAACGCATATTATTTTTATTTTTTTTATATATTAATATCCATCATGTTATATTTTTTTCCAAAGGTTCCTCGTGTGTTTTTTCAAATGATAAAAGACAAGATTAACTTATCAATATGTAATTCATAGGAGAACTAATTATAAACCATTAAGATAAAATAACTCCTTAGTTTATTTCTCATCCTTAACGTTTTTCGAATTTTATCCACATGAGAAAAATGTTTATATATAGCTTTTGAATCAAATATTATAGAAAAAACATTTCCTCTTAAAATAAAAACAAATTCTTAAAATACTCACCGATCACATACAGTATTTCCAAGTTACTTCGATTGGGAAATGGTCTATGTTTCGTCTTGAGAATGTTGGAAAAATATAYCTTTTAAAATATGTATCTCGAATMGGCACTWGAATTATATGACCTGGAAATTTCATTGGGTGAGTCGCGGAATAATTCAGCTCTCCTCAAGACGATTCAYGCYCWCCTAATAAGTCGCAGGGAGTTCATGGCGCGTCGTCCCCAGGATAAAACCCCAATTATAATGACACTCTCTAAACTGCGTAATAGAGAGGAGAAGCTCACTCACACACGAAACACCTGACTATTTGTGTTCAAACATAATTTTGGGGAAGTTAGTTTTTTTAAAGGAGAATAAAACATATCTCATGCATAAAAAATAAGAAGTGTGCTCATATAAATAATATGGAATACATCCATAGTCAACCCCACATAAATTAACATTTTTAATACCAAAAAATATAATGTTTAATTCAAACATAAATTCTCTCACAAAATTAATGGTGAAGGTAATTTATGATAAACAATTAAAATACCTTTTAAATAGTCACCATTTATCACCTATATAAAGGCCAACATAAATAGGAAGTTAAATGCCATAAAATATTCAAGGTTTTATGGAAAATAATTATAAGAAATATTTATACACAATCAATATAAAATTTTATGTTGATTAAATTCACTTTATTATAAATGATAATTAGTATACTAATAAATGGTCAAAACTTATGTTAATAAAAAGAACGAATAATTATAAATATATTTTTGTTAAAATATACAACACATAGTTACGAAAATAAACTCTCATCTATTTCTCAAGTGCATTCTCGACAATCCTACACCTTTGGTCGATGAGCGATGATTATTGAGTCCTCCATAACGGGCTTATAGAAAAAGGTGCAAAGACCGGCCAACAAGCAAGGGAGGTTCATCCTAAAATCAATTGGTGATAAAGCCCACTCACTTGGTGCTACTTCGCATCCAACGCAATCCCGCGTCAGGCCAACCAGGCTACTCCGCATCTCTGGTCAACCAAGGGACGAAGTCATTCGTGTCATCTGGAGCACCACAATCACCATATCGCACCTTGCGGTCCCAAGCTGAACCGCTGGCTCTGATACCACTTGTTGAGCCTTCTGCAGCGGGCTTATTAAAATTGTAGAGTTTAAAAGCCCAAAAAATTTGTTGGCAGCTTATTCCCAGGCCATCCATTCCAATCCTTGTCCAAATATCCAATTCAGGCCCTCATTTAATCACGTTTTGCTTCTTACGCATCTGATTTCTTAAACCTAAACTCACAAAGACTTTTGTGATCTGTCATCTTTTGTTGGACTAGAGTTCAGTGATTCATAGCGTGGTAGTGTTTTGTAGCATAAGGTCATGGGCCTTTTAAGTCATTTTTTTTTTGAAATGTAAGCTTTTATTAATCCAACCAGAACAAAATACATAGGTTTTTAAGTGATTAAGAAGTTGCCATAATTACATACATTAACAGTCATACCTGTAAATGAAAACCACGTCCATCAGAGTAACATTCATCTTAGCAACCAAGACTCATCTTTTCTAGATAAAGGAAGCTTCACATGTCCACGAACTCTATTCTTGATAGAGCACTGTAGTGTTTGAATTAAAGAACCAGGAGTGGGCAGAATTTGATGTATTCTAGCTTTGATTCCTCTCCTGCTAGACAATACTACCAACCACAATCTTCCATTGCAGTTTAGTTCTTTTCCTCATTGTCACACACCATTGCCAGGTCTGCATTGGAGGGATATCACCCCTCATCCAGTTACACAACAACTTCAAAGCAGCAGTACTGTAACCACAGGCCCAATACAGATGATCCATATCTTTTATACCAATGCCAAATATGCAACAAGCCCTGTCAGAGCATACACCAATTCTAAATATCCTACTCTTCGTCAGGAGCCTACCCTATATAACCACCCATAAGTGAAAAGAGTGCTTAGGCAGAAAAAATTTGTGCCAAAAAAATTTGTGTCATTCAACTTTTGGGCTACGACCAACCAGCCAATTATATCCACTAGTTGGATTATAGCCCTTGTCACCATCAAGCCATGTATCCTAGAGTAAGCATTAAGGAAGAGATCTCTAATGTTAGGGTAAAATTTTACAATTTTTTAAGCAAGACACGTGGCAGTCGGAGAGTGGATGCATCTAAAGGGAAGATGATCGATGACGTGGTAAATCTTGGGCCGCAGGATCAAGGCTGAAGAAACATACAAAGTCCTATCCAAAGAGGGAAGTCAAAGTCAGTATGAATAAGCAACAACTTCCTACTTTTTGGGTAACAACCCCTGGAAGCTAGCAGCAAAGCCGGAAGAGCCTACGGGAGTGAACCCTAAGAGGCAAAACAGTATAAAAGGAAAAAAGAAAGAGTAACAACTTCACAACAAAAAGCATACACATCATTATTTGTATTCTCCCCATTACGTTTTCTTACTTGCTCACAACAAACTTGATTATAGTGAATATTTGGTGGGATTTCGTCTCCCCCCGCGGTTGTTCCCACAACGGGTTTTCCGCGTCATCAAAATCCTCCGTGTCAATATTTTTTTTTTTTTTTGCATTATCTGTCTTTCATTTAAATTCCATTCGATAAGTTCTTAGGCCATGGATCGATCACTTTGACTCACAAATCAAATTACTCTATTCGGTAAATTTTTACCAAAACAATTTGGCGCCCACCGTGCGGCATAGGATCATTTCCTATAGCCATGTCTTTCAAGAGTATTCCATTCGTCGCCATGTCTGGAGCCGGTCAGAGTTCACTGGCGTCCAGTGGATCAGTCAGTGCACCCCCGTCCGCCAGTCAGATAGCCCCAGCTAGCATGTCCCCCCAGACTATGCCAGCATCCTCCAGATCCCCGCAGGTGCCAAGGACCACTACTTCGCTCAGCACGACAAGATCCAACATGGAAAGCAGTCCGAGCAGGAGTGAAGCCGTCGCCAGGACCGTCTGGTGGAATTCTCAAAAGTTCAGAAGCCTCTTCGCCAGATCCGATGTAGGCAATGATCAGGGGAATAAACACCTTGCGCCAGGCTGTGGAGAGTCTGAAGAGGGACAACCAGGACCTTAGAGCCCAGATTGCAGCAGTAACCTAGCCTAGACCGGAGCCCAGTCCACCCTCGCAAAGAACCTCGGAGCCAGCCACCAGTGGAGGACAATTCCGGCCTATTCCGTCGGAGATAGTTACTAGGCTGGATCTCGGAGGAGTGTTGCCCGAAGAGGTCGTCGTACCCGGGGGTTGGTATTCCTGTCATTCGACCACCCATCCAGCCATCAACAGACTCAAGGTAATGCCTTATTTGGTAACTAGCTTAGGACTAACACGCAACCTCTTGCAGGTACCCCCGTTTAGCAGGCAATAGAATGGAACCCCGGGCCCAGCAGCAGCCTGATCAACCAACCCAGCAGCCTGACTCCTAGAGGCGCCTGGCCGGAGGGAACCCCTATCCAGCAGGCAACAGGATGACAGCCAGGATCCATTCTCCATGCGACGCCCCTGTCCAGTCAGCCCAACAGCCTGACCTCTGGAGGAGCCTGGTTGGGAGGTACCCCCTTTGGGTTCTTTCCGCATGGCTCTAACCCTTTTGCAGGCACAGGAAGCGTGATAGAACAACAGTACCAGGAGCTAAGGGACTTGGTCAACAAGATACCAGGAGTACCACGCCCCCTGGAGAAAGCAACACGAGACAGTTATGCAGATTCCCCCTTCGTGGATGACATAGCCCTTGTCAACGTGCCTAAGGGATTCGTGCCCCCAGCCATGACGCTCTAAGACGGCATTGTAGATCCACTTGATCATATCAACCAGTACAAACAAAAGATGATGATACTAACAGCGACAAGAGCTTTGAAGGAAGCCTGTATGTGCAAAGGGTTCGGGTCAACCTTGTCCAGAGCAGCCTTGTAGTGGTTCGCCAGCCTGCCAAACAGGTGCATAGCCACCTTCGCCGACCCGGTTAATGCATTTAACCAGCAGTTTGCCAACAGCCGGAAGCCCGTGAAGCAGACCAACGACCTGTACAGAATAGTGCAAGGTTTCCAGGAATCAACCAGGGACTCCCTGAACAGGTTTAACAAGGAGAAAGTGGCTATCCCTCAGTGTGACATTGCAACCACGATAGAAGCCTTCCGCCAAGGACTGCACCACGATTCAGATCTATACAAAGACCTGACCAAGTAACCGTGTGCGACCTTTGAAGATGTGCAGACAAAGGCGCTTGCAGCGATTAGGCTCGAAGAAGACTCAGGGCCCAGGAGAGCCACCTATGGAGCATACCCAGTCTTCAGGAAAGCACCTGTGGAAAAGCGGAACGAGATATCCAAGCCTTATAGCAAGCCCGTAAGCAAAGTCTCTGAAAGTACCGATGGGAAGAATGATTCAGAGAGCCACCTCCAAAGGTAAGTGAGTATGGGTTCACAACTAGACTTGTGGGATTGCTCAAAGCCCTGAAATAATTAGGACGAGGAGTCAGATGGCCCAGGAAGAAGACTGAGGAGCGGTCTGACGACAAGCGAGATGCCA
Organism: Silene noctiflora; assembly: GCA_009801015.1. Classification (NCBI taxonomy): domain Eukaryota; kingdom Viridiplantae; phylum Streptophyta; class Magnoliopsida; order Caryophyllales; family Caryophyllaceae; genus Silene; species Silene noctiflora. The sequence continues at coordinate 66,700 of VHZZ01005329.1, forward strand.
ACAAAAGATGTGAATTCCACAACGACATCGGCCAAAACACTGATGAATGCTACACCCTGAGGAGAGAAGTTAAGTTCCAGTATGACCGTAGAAACCTGGATCACTTCCTACCAAGGAGCTCCACCAGGATAAATTCCGCTGACCAGGTTCTGCCATCTTTACCTCCCTTGTGTACTAGAATTGCGAATGTTATTACAGGAGGCTCGAAGCTATGTGGTTTGACCTACTCAGCCGCAAAGACAAAAGGTGACAAGCCGGAGACCTCGTGCAGAATCAGCCGCCAGGACTTGCCAGCAGTCACCTTCGATGAAACAGACGCAAAATCAACTCCAGAGCTGCACCATTACGCCTTGATCATCACGCTCTCAATTGGAAATTGCGAGGTGCGAAAGGTCCTGATAGATACAGGGAGCTCCGTTAACCTGCTCATGTTAGATACCCTGAAAAATATGGGATTCGATGAGAAAAACCTGGTGAAGAAGTCCATCCCCCTAGTGGGCTTCAGCGGAGAGACGAGGCATTCCTTGGGGGAAATCGTTATCCCCACCTACGCCGGAGGAGTCAACAAACAGGTAAGGTATCTGGTTATCAATGGACCCTCTACTTACAATGTGATCCTTGGCAGGCCCTAGATCCACGAGATGAGAGTGATACCCTTAACCTACCACCAGTGTCTGAAGTTCCTAACACCTTGGGGGGTGCAAGAGATACGCGGGGATCAGGACGAAGCTAAGGATTGCTACAGAGTGGCCCTGAAGAAAACAGCCAAGTCCTAGACTCAGACATAGAAATTACAAAGCCAACGCATCCAGGAGGAATACATTGAGCCTCCACATGCAAAATTTGATGAAGTTAGCCTGGACGCGCTGCACCCAGAACGAACCATACTAATTGGAGCTGAATGCACAGGTAACATCCGCCAAGAACTCCTCCAGTTATTGAGAGCTAACATGGATTGTTTTGCTTGGTCCCATAGTGACATGACAGGAATAGATCCTAGCATAATAACACATAAGTTAAGTGTGGATCCAAACCACAAGCCCGTCTAGCAGAAGAGGAGAAAATTAGCTCCAGAGAGGAACCATGTCATAAACCAGGAGGTTGACAGCTTGTTGGCTGCAGGAAAGATCAGGGAGGTAAAGTATCCAGAATGGTTGTCCAATGTGGTGGTGGTCCCGAAAAAGAATGGCAAGTGGAGACTTTATGTTGACTTCACCGATCTGAACAAAGCTTGCCCTAAGGATCCCTTCCCGCTGCCACACATAGATGCCATGGCGGATGCCATAGCAGGGCACGAAATGATGACATTCCTGGATGCTTAGAGTGGCTACAACCAGATCAAGATGCACCCTGATGACCAGGAAAAAACAGCCTTCAGATCGGACATAGGTATCTACTGTTATAATGTGATTCCATTGGGTCTGAAGAATGCAGGTTCCACATACCATAGGCTGGTCAATATGATGTTCAAGGAGCAGATAGGCTGCACCATGGTGGTCTACATCGATGATATGGTGGTGAAATCGAAGAAAGCATCACAGTATATTGAGCACCTGACTGATACATTCAGCACCTTGACGAAGTATCAAATGAAGCTGAACCTTACGAAGTGAACCTTTGGAGTCTCCTGTGGTAAGTTCCTGGGTTACATGGTCACCTAGAGGGGGATAGAGGCCAGCACCGAGCAAATCAGAGCCATCCTCCAGCTGGAGTCACCTCAGAAACCCAAGTATGTGCAGCGCCTTACAGGAAGGGTGGCAGCCTTGAATAGATTTATCTCAAGGTCCTTGGACAGGTGTAGACTCTTTTATGACATACTAAGAAAGAGCCAGAAGTTCGAGTGGACGGAGGAGCATGAAAAGGCGTTTAATGAGCTGAAATGCTATCTCAGCAACCTTCCACTCCCGTCAAAACCAAAACCAGGAGAACCCCTGTTCCTGTATCTATCAGTAACTAATGAGGTCGTCGCCAACCTATCAAAAATAAATTCCCTAGCAACACAAATTAATGTAGTATTTAGGAGTCAAATCCACAGGGAGTACGGTGGTTATTAATTAGTCGTTATGGGGTGAATTTTATCTTGGTCGGTCACGAGTTAAGTGTGATGAATGAATGGTATATGCAAAGTAAAGTATAAAAAAAATAATAAATTAAAAGACGTCTAGGGGGTCGGTTCATACATGAAAATTAATATTTAAATTGGTTGTTAAACTAGTAGTCACAAATGATCATCTAGGCCTAAAGATACCCAGCTTTCACTTTTAGCATCGGCCTTAAATCGGGTTCTAACAAGCTTTCACTATGAGCTAGGTCGATCTACTACACATGTTTAATTCTAATACATTTCCGTGCCTCTCGATTTATAGAATGTATAACGGATTTAGTCCAAGATTATGGCCACCAATTGTAAACTAACATAACAATGCAAACATGGTAGAGATGACAAGTGAACAACCAATTAAACAACTTGTTTTATTTGTCAATTATGCATGACTCCCCTAATCCCTAGACTAGGAAATCTAGCTACTCATGTGAAAATGATAACAAATGAAAATGCTAAATGAAAATGCAAACATAATGTAAAAACTATGATGTAAATAACATAAATAAAATGAAAGCTAAATAGAATTATCGTAAATGGAATTGATGAAGATAAAGGAAATGAATAACTTGAAGATGAAGAACAATAACTAATATGAGCTTGAATTGAATTGAAATTGTAAATGGAAATTTTTTTAAGATAAAGGAATGATTAAAATGTAACAATAATGAAATGCTATACTAAACTAGTCTAAACTAAACTAAACTAACTACTATTATTTAGAGAGAATTACATGAGAAATATGTGTAAGAAGTGTGTGAAAGAGGTCTAGTATTTATAGGAGAAGAGGAGTGAAACAGATGTAATTAGGGGGCTATGGCCCCGATCGGGGCCACCAACCCCAATCGGGGTCGTAGCTTTCTACCCCGGATTCCTTAATTCCTTGCATTAATGCTAATGGTATCCAATGTTGGATGTAAATAATGCGATTAATCACCCGGTTAATGACCTTCTACCCTAGGATTTTGTGATCTTGGAATCCTATGCTTCCTCTTCTCATTTTGGACTTTATTCGTTGGGCTTGACTTTGCATTGACTCGACTTGCATTTTCTTCATTAATCCACTAATTGTCCATGCAAAAACCCATGCAAAAATCTTCATGTTAGTCCAAACTTGATCTTGTGCTTAGCCTTGTACTCTACCCTTGCATAATTAGTAGATTTTAGCTCCTAGAAGCCCAAATACCTAAAAAAAAATGTTGAAACAAGCAAATGCAACTAAAATAACAATATTATCTCAAAAACACTATGATAAGTGCTAAATGGCATGAAAACTAGAGCTAATATGAGGGGTTAAAATGTATAAATTAAGCACTTATCAGTAACAGAGGTAGTAGTCAGTGCAGTGCTGGTACACGAGCAAGAGGGAGCACAACATCCAGTATACTATGTCAGTAAGTCTCTGCTTCCAGCAGAGACCAGGTATACCTCGCCTGAAAAACTCGTTCTCGCATTAGTTACTGCATCCTATAAACCGCGTCCTTACTTTGAATCCCATACTATCTCCATGGTAACTAACTATCCCCTTAAAGCTATCAAGAGAAAACCAGAGCTGTCAGGAAGAATGGCTAAGTGGTTCGTACACCCTGAGTGGCTACGACTTAAAGTTTGAACCACGCACAACCATAAAATCCCAGGCCCTAGCGGATTTCGTGTCTGATTTCAGCCCGACTCTCCAAACTCAAGAATAAAAAGGCATCCTAACCCTGGAGGAAGACAAGAGGGAGCAGCTGTGGAAGATGCACGCGGGTGGAGCTTCCAACATGAGAGGAGCTGGGCTCGGGCTAGTCCTCAGGTCACCCAAAGGAGACCTCATCATGCAAGCAGTTTGATGTGAATTTAAAGTAACTAACAACAAAGCAGAATATGAGGCTCTAATCCTAGGCCTACGTCTAGCCCTAGATCTGAAAGTCAGGCACATCAAGGTATACAACGACTCTAAACTTATGGTTAATCATGTAAATGATGAATATGCAGCAAGAGACTCCTCTATGATGGCCTACCTGGAGGTTGGAAAAGGGTTAACCCTCCAGTTCGCCACCTTTGGCATCGAGCAAATCCCCAGGGACCGGAATGCGGAGGCTGACGCCCTGGCGGCCCTAGGGGCAACATTCAAGCCATGTACGATTTCGACAATCCCAATTGTGCACGTGCTAGAGCCTGCGACAACTAAAGGCGAGCAAGGGCATCAAACCCAAGGGGAAGGCCAATGAGGCTCACAGTGGTTCCAGGAAGCATGGGTATTCTGCAAAGCTACTGACGAACAGGAAACTACCGACTGGAGGAAACCTTACCTCGACTGGCTTCAGAATGATGTACTACCGACAGACAAAAAAGAGGTGAAAAGCTTTAAAATGAAAGCATCCAGGTTTGTGATAATCGACGGTGTTTTATTCAGGAAATCACTCGCTGGACCCTATCTGAGGTGCCTGGAAAAGGAAGAGTCGCAGGCTGTCTTGCATGCCATCCACGATGGCGAATGTGGAAACCATGCAGGGGGCAGAAGCCTGTTTAACAAAGCACTTAGGCAGGGATACTTTTGGCCAACAATGATAAAGGACATTACGGAGTATGTTAAAAAATGTGATGCCTGTTAGAGACATGCATCGGTTAGTCATCAACCAGGAGAATCCCTGCACCCAGTAATTTCACCGTGGCCCTTCATGAAGTGGGGAATGCATATCGTTGGAAAACTACCCAGGGCCCCGGGAAACAAGGTCTACATGCTCCCCACGACGGGCGATTTTTCCAAATGGATCGAGGCAGAGTCATTCACCGAGGTTAAAGAATCCCAGGTGATATCTTTCATTAAACGCAATATTATTTGCAGGTTTGGCATTCCATCTGAGATAATATGTGATAATGGDTCCCAATTYATTGGAAATAAAACAKARRCYYTTTGTGCYAGGTRGAACATCTCGCTRCAAAAGTMTACCCCCAAAAMYCCTCAGTCCAATGGGCAAGCCGAGTCCAGTAACAAAATCATTGTGGAGAATCTAAGGAAGAAGCTGGAGGAAAGAGGGGGAAGATGGCATAGGAGCTACCACTGGTCCTTTGGCAAGATAGAACCACACCTAAGGTCGCGACAGGTCAAACCCCCTTCAGCCTGGTTTTCGGAGCTGAAGCAGTCATACATTCAGAGGTGGCATTCCCTACACACAGGTACGGGTGCATAACGGAAGACCGGTACCAGGTGGAGATAACCAGCAGCCTAGACACCATAGACGAGCTCAGAACCAGCGCCCAGATCAGGATAGCCTCATATAAGTAGACAGTGGCCATGAGCTACAATAAAAATTTAAAGATAAGGGCCCTGTAGGTGGGGGACCTGGTCCTAAGGAATGTCTTTCAAAAAACCAAGAATCAGCAAGTAGAAAATTTCGCCTACAACTGGGAGGGACCTTATTAGATTGAAAGTATAGTTGGGAATGGAGCCTACCGACTCATGGAAATGGATGGGAAAATGATCCCTAGTTCATGGAATATCATTCATCTTAAGAAATATTTCATTTAAAATGGCTAGTACAGTCAGCAACCAGGTACTTAGCCTACCAGAAAGATGGCTAGTACGGTCAGCAACCAGGTACCCAGTCTATCCGAGACGATTCCGCCAGGTACTAGGTTTTGCCTTTACCTTCTTTCAAAAACAACTTTATTATCTTTAAAAAGTAGCCCTTAACCGTCTTAAAAACATAGGGCCCAGATTCAATTGACAGTTTTAATCTTTCGTTTATAACTCTTTGAAATTAGCCCAGGTTAAGACATTTGTATTTTTAGACTTGAAAGTACTTCTTTTAGCTCTCACTTTGCAAAAAACAAAAACATTTATTCTAAGTCGTTTTCCTAAAAACTATTTGCAAAATTAATATGGTGGAATTCGTATGCTAAACAGAGAGCGTGTGTCCGTGGCTAAGTACCTAAAACCTGGATGACTAGGCTCCTGAGGTACTTAGAACCCACGCAAGCGGGGCTCCTCTAAACAGCGTGGGCAAAGCACTCCCATAGAGTGGGCAATTAAATCCCAGAGCCTTCAATCAACGAAAGCCGGCGAACAACAGCGAAGTGCACGCACGACAAAACAGAGGTACGCCTGAAACGGATGAACGCAAAGATTTCTAAACATAAAACGTAATTCATATCGGTGCAACCAAAGTTTGTGAAAAGCACCAAAAATGCCTTGTTCCCTAGAGCAAAGCCAAATTACAAGCACTAGAATTGTTCAAACATGATTAAAAACAAAGTTTCATGCCACGCAGGGCCCAGAAATGACTAAAAAGAAAACAATAGGAGGTGGCAGGAGTCACATCAATCCAGCATGACGTGCTCCACCTCGCCAGTTGCACCGACTCAGACTCAGGAGGAGGATGAACCTCAGAGGCAGGCTCCTCAACGCGATTCACTTTAGGAACCTGCCCAGAAGCAGAACCAAGCCTCCTTGAGTCCCCCTCCTCAGCAGCAAAATCAGCATCCAGCTCAAAATCAGAGAGGATCCCTAAATCAACCTTCTCGGGAAAGGCACCAAAAAATAACCTTTCTTCCTCCTCCAGATCCTAGGACAGGTGTTTTCCCTCCTGGAACTCCTTGATGCAGGCGATTTTCATTTTCCAGGAAGAACAGGCGGCAACATCAGCCAGGGCCCTGGACAGATCAGTTTTCTTCTGCTTCAGCACCTTAATCTCAGCAGCAAGGGAATTGTTAGCCTCCAAAGCCTGAGCAAGCTGGTCCTCAGAATCCTTCAGCTGGCCACAGGTATTCTTCAAGTTGGCACCAGTACTATCCAGCTCCCCTTGAAGCTTGGCTTTCCCCCGCTTCTCCACATTAAGTTGAGCAGCCAGCTCCTTGGTTTCCGTCTGGAGGAGGCTCACGCTATCCTCCAGTTGAGCAAGCCTCTCCCGGAGGAAGAGCGACAACTGTAACGATTGTACAAACAAGGACCATCAAAAAAAAAAGAAAAAAATGAAAGAAAAAAAATGAAAGAAAAAGGGTGTTCTACCTCAAAAGAATGTTCAACCACCAGATCCGCCATCTCCTTGCTGGACCTCTTCTCCAGCAACGCACGAGGGTCAGGAAGCAGCAAGCGTTCCATAAAAGGCCAGTGCCCCAGGGACTTTGAACGACCAAATCCCTCTGGAAACCTCAAAGTAAATTCAGCCGGGGCAGTGGGAGTGAACAGGTCGTCGCCAACCTATCAAAAATAAATTCCCTAGTAACACAAATTAATGTAGTATTTAGGGGTCGAATCCACGGAGAGTACGGTGGTT